>JACXGK010002581.1:0-52965 GCA_016801125.1 Novumbra hubbsi | reverse complement strand
TGCCCGCTGGTCCAGGGCTGGTAAACACACACAGGGTCTGACGTTAACGATGCCCGCTGGTTCAGGGCTGGTAAACACACACAGGGTCTGACGTTAACGATGCCCGCTGGTCCAGGGCTGGTAAACACACACAGGGTCTGACGTTAACGATGCCCGCTGGTCCAAGGGTGGTAAACACACACGGGCAAGTGGATCTCTTCAATCAATGGCCCAACCAGGCCAGTATCTTTCTCATCTCATCTTCTGTTAAACATTTATTCGGTCATAATCGACCATTTCAGACGGTTGAAAACATATTCAGAAACCCTCCCCAACATCTCCATAAGAAACGTCATGGTAACGCCCGGCTTTCATACTTTCTCAACTCGTCTCCTGCTGTTGTTGGTAGGAGACGCTTGTTTCAACGGTCCAACATGCCAGGTAGATGAAGGGGTCTCACTCACGTGTCTGAGGAACAATACCGCGGTAACAGTCTGGTTACAGCGGTATCTCTCCCTCCCTCTGCTAAGACCAGATACAGGCCACATCAATCCAGTAAAATAACAACCTTGATAAATAATGTGCTTATGTTTACCAACAAGCAACAGAACATACTGTCAATAACCAGTGTCAGCAGGTACCTCAAGTTGGTAAATATTCCTTTCTAAACATCATCAATGAACTGACAGAAACAGTGATAATTCTGTTATGTTCGGCTGATTGCATGTCCAACAGACAACAGCTGTCAGGGTTGATGAGGACACAAGCACACTGAGAACAGAGGACATTTAACACAAGAACTTGAACTATAAGAACAGAAACACAGAACATCACAACCAGACAGAACAACCATAACAGAAAGAATCTGTCAAACAGACGGACAAGACACACTAGAAAAAGAGGAACTTAAACAGGAACAGTGATCAGGAAACCAGGTGGGGTGATAAACAACAGACCAGGTTTCTGTGACCCAAATGAGGGAGAGAGGGTGTTGGATCTCACTGACACAGTAACCCTGCCATGCCAGGATGTGACATCACCGCCCACAAAGGGGTGGCTCCACCCTCTAGACATAGAAGAGGCGGTGTGGGTGAGTCTAAAGGCGTGGCTCCACCCACAAGGCATAGAAGACTGGGTGTGGGTGAGTCTAAAGGTATGAGACGCCACGCCCGGTGCATCACAGAGGCCCACAGAGACGTACAGAAAAGGGGTCTGTCAGCAACCAGAACAGCCGACCCCAAGAACCAGAACCACAAGTGGGCGGTTCCTGTGGTCATACTTGGTCGATGGTCCGGGGGGTGGGTCCAGTTCCTGCCATGGGCGGAGTCTTCCCAGAATTCACTTCACCACTCCTCCACTAACCTGTCCCCTCGTCAGCCTGCAGGGTGTGGTTTGGGGAGGTGTTTAGAGTCCTGGGCAGGGTGACCTGGTTACTCATTGGTCAATCTTGTCTACAATGTAAAGCATAATTAACCCCACGTTTCCTGTCTCCCTTCTCAGGACGTGGTGATTGGGTCCCATCATGAGGCGGGGCCACGGATGTTCCCCCGACCCCTATGGACGTCTGTATTTATTGTTTCTGTGTCTTTACACTCTGCAGTCTAACTGTTGTGTGTCTGTAAAGACCCTGGTTAGATGATGACATCTGTGGTTGGTTCCTGTTCAGCCGCTCTGTGACAACTGCTCAAACTTTATCACTGTACAATGTCTATAATGTTGGATGTGATTCAATATCATTATTTGTGCCTCTGCCTGCATTTCAACTCAAAACGTCTAGGCTCAGGTTGGTGACTAAGGCATGAAGTAAAGACTTACACTGATAAATGAAATTCGGAATATTGCACAGATTTTCAATAGAAATGCTTTGTTGCCAAAACCTGTCAGTGTATTTCTTATGTGGGCCACAATAAACCAAGAGAAATGGAAGTGATTTGTCTATGATGTCTGATTTATAAAATGTGCCGCTGTCTTCTGCATGACTATATTGGTTAACAGCTTATTAATAAGTAACAAATGTAGCCTATGAAAAGATACTATAAATAGATACATCTTAATCTGGTGAAAAACAATGACTGAGTTCTCTCTCCAGAGAACCTGAACCCCACCTTTCTGACCACTGCTCCACCCCTCCAATATCATCCAGAACCTTCCTGGCCACAACCTTCAACCTAACGAGATAATCTGAGAATTCACCATCAAAGTTCCTACAGCAGCAACACAAAACTCCTTTGACATACATTTCCTACATTCCCACACATTTAGCTCTGTGTGCTCTTGCTTTTTCACAAATACTATATCAAATATTTAGAAAAATCTGACATTGACTGAGGAAATAAACAAGATCAAACATCAGTGTGTCATCCAGAAACACGTCTTATATTGATCATACATGTACTTCCTTCCTTTCACTATCTCTATGCGCATTGTTCCCAATTGATCATCACTCAACTATTGATGAATATACAGTATGTATTTTACTTTGTTTTGCTTATTATGTACAGATTGATAAGTACAAAACCAACACCCAAAGGCCATAGATTTGAATGTGACCTCTGTGAGGTTCAAGTCCACAACCTTGGTGTTGATAGTGAGCCACAAAAGACCACAGCATTGCTTAAGTAAAATACAGTCATAAACTGAACATAATTTCCATGTATAGTAGATCCACAACTGGTAAGCATATAACCATATAAACCAAGTGAACACTGACAATGAATTTCAGCATGAAACAGAATAGAGAGTAAGGCAGAAGGAATGAATGAGGAAGGAATAAATCAGAGACCCCCTGAACAGGGTAAAAAAACCTAACTGCTGTGAAAGATCATAAGTACATGTTTGTTGGGTATTTGTTGCAATTCATTTGATAAAACTCTAATAATAAAATGTGTTATTTTTGCATAAATGATTGAAGAAAATAGATTACACATTGAACACACTTTTGATCACACGTATTGTTACAATGGCTCAACTGAGAGAATTGCACTATGTTATCTTTTCATGACTAACCCAATGTAAACATTATCTTTCACCAGAAAACAAAGTGGTTGAATTAATGAGCTCGTGGTAAAGATGCTTACAGTCCAGTTGTTCTGAATGCAGAATTTACTGGGTTACAGTTCTATAATAGTTTGTATTTTTTTTAAAGGCAACAAACTATTGATAATAGCCCAATGCAGTTTACGAATTAACATTAGAATTTAGTAATTTGTCATTATTTTTGTGAAACTTACCTGCAGTTTGATTGAAAAGTGTCTGCGCGGTTTGAATGTTGTTTTTGAATACTGGCTCTGCACCCTTCAAAATCTCTGTGGAACTATCCCAGTATTGCTGGTCAAGATTTTCCTCCATCCAGGCCTGCTTGGGGATCTTTTTCTTCAAGATGCTGTCATAGTAGCTGATGGCCTGACCATTCAGTACTCCCACATCGACAAACTCAGGAAAGTCTGGGATTCCTGATGTGGCAGTGTAGAAGTAGTGCAGGGAATGGGTCACTGAAGGAAAGAGAAAACAAACACTTAACTAAAACATGCATATTACAATGAGATTGTGTCTTCCCAAGATTACAGCTGTGTGCTTTTAACCCCTACTCTGCCACTTGGCTTTACTTGGGTAAAGTCAGTAATAAGAGGGGAAATGCATTCAATACCAACAATGAACCTAAACTTACTATACTCTTAAAATGAGCTTTGTAATTCACTGGTTTACAGTTCTGTGTTTGTAAAACACACCTTTTGCAAGCCTTTAATTTCTCTCACTTCTCTCCATTTTGTCTCATTCAAAGACATGGCGATAATCATTAGATCTAATCCAAATTACTGACTTAATGTTGGCTGCACCAAATGATAACGATGAAAGAGAATATCCTGGACAATGTCTTGCCAACAAAGCAGTTTAGTCAAATAGACCCCAGAAAAATCAGCGTAAGCCTTTTTATAAAATGAATAGACATAAGAACGTTTTGTAAGATGAATAAACATTAGTGGTTGAGTCAAAAACAATGATTGAAACCAAAATGTACCTAATATTAATTATATTTGATATCACCTGGGAGCGGACCCTGACACTGAAACTGTATGTGTTACGTGCCTTGCTGTTGTGCCTGTGTCTGTAAATTGCCTTACAGGTGCAGGAAGGTGATTGGATGCCAGGTTATCCCGCCAGTCGTTGCTGTTCCGGTCTGGGCCAATCAGGAGTTAACAGCTGCATTTTAAGAGCTGCCATTTTGTTTCTCTCGAGTGTGTTTTGTTTCCTCTTGTGGCCTGTGTAGACCTTTTGTCTTTAGTGTACTGATAGGTGTTTTGTTTGTTGATGCAGCAGTGGAACTAGTGATAGGTGAGATGCCCATGGGTATATATACTAGCACGTAGTTTACTTAATGTATAGATCCACTAGACTAATAGTTAAGGGCCGGTTGTTAAACTCCCTTGTATTTGTCAGGTTTTAAAGAGGCTAAGTAGAGTAGTCAGGTAGGGCCATTACCTTGGTTAAGTTAGGTAAGAGTTTTTTTGTTTAAAAGCTAGGCTAGGTTAGGGGTGTGTATTTTGCTTTACAGTGATTGGTGGCACAGGCCAGGTTTGTCCCTGCTGATTGGTTCATTGTAATAATAAGTTCTCTGTGGTCCATAAGGACTAAAAAGAACAGATAGCACTACAGTTTACTGTTGTGGTTGTGTTTTTGTTGGGATATATAATTATCTGAGTATTTATGTATTTGGTGTTACGCATGTCTACTTCCCCTAGACTTTCTTGGTTTGGGTGCGTAACCATATGGCTTTATTATTTATTGATCATACTATTTTTTTGATGAGAAACTGCAAATTACTAAAAGCAGAGCTAGTTCCTTAAGGAATAAACATTTTGGCCTGGCCAGGAGAGAGCTGTTCAAGCGTTCTGTCAGATTATCATTACTATCCGTTTTGATTTTAATCTTTCATAGAACATTTTGCATGGTTTTTGATGATGCAGGTTTGTTCCTCTTTGCAATTGGGTAATCGGTTACTGCAGATCAATTTAGTCAGGGGTTTAGGATTTAAAAAGGTCTACTAATTTCTACTGATCAAGTTCCTGATAGAAAGATTGCCGTTTAAATTGAAATGTACCCTTTCTTCCGGCATAAAAAAATTATGGATAGCCCTACACTTTAACCTTAAAGGGTTTAAACAGTTGTACTAAGGTCATGTGTAATTTAAGGTATACAATTATTATTCATTGATGTATAGTGATATCAAATATAATATTTAATATAATATAAAATTATTTAATATTAGGTACATTTTGGTTTCAGATTTGTTTTTGACTCAACCACCCGGGCTAGACAAAAGTTCTTCCAGTCCATCACTCGTTGAGGTGTTAAACGTTTTTTTCCCCCAACATGAACAGGCTTCTTTAAGTCATACTACATCAGGATTAAATATCTTGAATGTGATAGTAAGATACAGTAGTAAGGTTGCCGAGAAACTGTCAGTGAGTTAGAACTCCCTCTACAGTCAGCCTGTAGTACATGTTAATGTTAGTGCTGGACTGGAACATGAGCCTGCTTTTACTTTGGCCAGCGCAAATGTGATTTTATTCTTAAGCGCCTTAAATACACATGTTCAAACTGCCTGAAATAGAGACCGATTCGGATCATTCGCCTCATATTCATCTTGTAATCAAATGTTCATGTGCCTTGAGTGTACAGAAAAAAATCCTATTTTGCTGTCCCAATACTTATGGAGGGCACAGTATGCTTTTAATATGCTGACTAAACTGACAGAAAATTACTATTTATGTTTTGACTTAACTCCTACAATGCCAATAAATTAAATCTGAATACAGCGAATACGCCATAACTGTCCTACCAACACAAATGAATTTTTCAGACTGTCAGGTAAAATGTTGCAAGCAAGACAGTTAAGCTCCCTTCTTCCCTCCAAAAATAAAATACAACAGAACTCTTAAAATACAACACATTAAATGCATATGTTAATAGATGTATTTTAGGTGAGGTTTTTCTTTTTCAGGGACTGGAGTGTATCTACTGTAAAATATGGTATTCTGTTGAAGCAAAAACCTACTCAACTACTTTAATGATTTAGGTACACTCCCGTTCAAAAGTTTGAGGTCTATAATAAATAAAAAAATCACTAGCTAAGTACTGTGTCCATGTATTTAGACAGTAGAAAAATGCAAGATAAGCTTAAGTCATCATAGTAACAAGCCTTGGCTAAAGGAGATCATAGACATGTTTTGATCAAAGGTCAGTCACCTTCTTGCCTATACAAAATGAGGTGTTTCTGGCTCAGAGACATTTTACTGGTAACCTTGTTTTCTCTCTCCTTGCAAGTTAAAATAAAACAGTATACGTGTTAAGGAGTATTTTGATCTCTACCTTACCTGCTGAATGAATATCACATACATATATAATAACTCAAGAGCATGCTCTTGAGTTATTGAGCGTGCTCTCGAAGGTGGTTCTAAAACGAATAATGTGTTTGTGAGAAAACACAATCTTATCAAGAGAGTATGTTCCTCCAAATGTTGCGGAGGAAAGGCCTATTCTGTTCTTAGTCATTTTCACAAAACAGAGGTAATGATAAAGTTCATATGGACGTTTAGCCAAATATGATTTGCCTATTGAACCACTATACTATTTTACAATTTAATATGTGATTCTTGTAACCAATAATTGCAAGACACACTGTCACGCAAACGTATAGAGATGTACAAGGATGTAGGGTTTTGTGGGAACTAATGGAACAAATAATAGTACATTTACCTCCCCGTCTTGTCTGATTGCTAGGGCGTCTGTTTTGTCTGCTCTTGTCTTATATACAATAAATAATTGTATATCATGGAAGCAGACCTAATCTTTCATTATTGATGTTCCATTAACTCTTCAGCATTTTTACAATTCACCTAATATTTATTTACAGATTTTCCATTTGACAGAATTTCTTTCCGCTTCGGGAATTCCCTCCTGTTTACGCAGCTAAAACGTTGTTTGCCTAAATGAAAACACCCTTGCCTGTCAGTGACATTGTGGCATTATACTGCCCTCTTACGGACATAACTGAAAATGCATAGGTAACCTTTTTTGTGTACATCTTCAGCTAATCTCATAAACATGTTTTATTTGAATTGAACGTAATTGAACTAAAGTGGAACTCGAAGAAAAAAGCCATAGTTATACCTATTGGAGGTTTTCGAGCTAACCTGAGATTACGTCATACAAATCCTCCCTCAGGTACTGAGGCAAAATAGCCTAGTAATCCTGAAATGATATAAAATTAGATAAAACTACATGAACGAACAAAATATATTTCAAAAAATAAAATAAATGATTACTGACCAGCAGATATGATATGCAGAAGTCCTATTCCCAGGATCAGAGGGATAAAAACCCTCATGCTGACGTTCGTCAGTACTTCTTAGCCTACGTGAAACATTATTCCTCTGAGCCTAAAAACACAAACTACCTGTAAAGTTTGCTTGCATCAAGTCGTAATGAGCTTGGATTTCATTTTTGAGCCAATGAGAATGTAGCTAGCATCAATCGTCAGTAAAAACCGTCTGGAACCAAACGGAAGAGGTTGACTCAATGAAACTGAAAGTACCAGTGTGTTGACATAAAACTCACACCTTATATCATTCGTCTACGTTTACAGAAGAAGGCATCATTTTTATATATTTTCCACTAATTGGTGTTTTGACCAATTACAACACATCTTATCGAATTCGATCTTTTTACATCAGCGCTTTTTCAGAGGTTATTCGGTTATTCAATGAAAATTGTCTGGCTGTGTGGATGAAAACGTTAATGCCCAAAACAATGCTCTTATTTTGCATAATAGGTCTATTATGTTCATCACTAACTTTGATGGCCTTTGCCAGAGATGCAACATGGTAAACATATTATCTTAACACATGCTTTTTTACTATAAAACAAATATATGTTAATGGTTTGTTACACTAAATGTTTTGATTGTAGGCCTGCATTATGCCTTTTTTCCAAACGTTTCAGTGCATGAAGAACATCTTTTTTACAACTGGTCCTGAATATAGACACAACAGAGTGTTGAAGATGAGCTTGAGTCTGCCTACGAGGATGTTCTGTACTATTCAGAAGTCCGATGGTTAAGCCGAGGCAGAGTGTTGCGCCGTTTCTATGATCTGCTACCCGAAATCAACACCTTCCTGCGGTGAAACGGTACGAGAGCTGAACGAGCCAGAATGGAAATGGGACCTCGCGTTTTTAACTGATGTGACTGAAATATTGAACCACCTTAACGTGCAGCTCCAAGGAAAAGGGAAGCTAATCAGTGACATGTATTCCCACATCAAAGCGTTCGAGGTCAAACTAGTGCTGCTTGTGCGACAGGTCCAAAAGCTGGACTTCACGCATCTCCCTGCCACCCAAAGCTACTGCATTGAGAAACCAGCTGTCCCGTTCCCAGTCGAAAAGTGCAAGGATGCACTGGAAATGCTTGCAGGGAGAGTTCAGTGCGCGGTTCCGTGAGTTTCATGTCAACGGTAAAGGAATACGCTTGTTCCAGAACCACTTTTGCTGCCGACATAAATGATGCCCTTCCCTCTCTTCAGTTTGAACTAGCCGAGTTGCAGAATTGTGATATCCTTAAAGATGCGTTCAAGCCTGACAGTCTCATTGAGTTCTATGCAGCGCTCCCAGAGGAAATCTACCCAAACATCAAACAGCATGCAATGAGAATGTCTACAGTTTTTGGCAGCACCTACATCTGTGAGCAAACCTTTTCCGGCATGAAGCAAACCAAGAATCCAACAAGGAACAGACTCACAGATAAGCACTTGCATCAGACCTTGAGACTGGCTACCACTAGACTGCAACCAGACATTGAACTTCTCACCAGCCAGAAGCAAGCACACAGTTCACACTGATACGGTAAGCACACTGATTTTAACAATTATTATTAATATCAACAGGCCTACCTATAATTTATAATTTTTCACTCACCTTTGCCAGTGTCAATCACCTCAACTAGGCAGATGTTTCTTACCTTGACAGCTTTGATGTTATTCTTATTCGAAAATAAATAAATGGAATATCTGTGGTATTTCAAATTAAAACAGTGTGAAGACTCAATGACTACTTTTGCAAACAACTAGTAAAGATAAGCCAACATGGCTGTGCCAGGCTAGTAATCACAATGCCAGGCTACTACACAATGAGGCCTGCTGGTGGTCAGTGTGGTCTTGGTCATACTATATAGCTGACCCGGCCCCCCCCATCACAGTCAGGAAGGATAATGTGGCCCCCAGAGAAAAAAGTTTAGTGACCCGACTTGGCCCAAGTCGTTCATTTTTGGTAATCTCATGCCCACTTGGTCATCTACCTGTTCTTACCTGACAGAGGTGAGAACCAGCGCAATCTGCATTGTAGTCCATCCGCCACAGGATCTGACTCGTTCAGAGATGACTTTCCGCACACCACTGTTGTAAAGAGTGATTATTTATTATTCTGTGTATCCTTTCTGTCTGGCAATACTCATTAATACAGAACCGCTGCTTAATAAAACTTTTTTGTTCACAATTCTTTACACTCTACCTATTCTTAGATGCTAAAATAACCATGTCATTCACACCACAGGCAACGTTGCATAGATCTCCTATCTTCCACATTCTAATGTTTGGTTGAACAACAACTGAACATCTTGACCATGTGTATATGCTTTATATTCTGAGTTGGTGCCACATGATTAAAGTTTGTCTATAGTTGCTGCCTGAATGAGAGACTAGATGCTGCCGATGGAATTGGTGTTGGAGGGTCAGTAGATGGTACATTTCCTGTCGATCAGATTCAATCCAAATGACCCAGGGCTATGAAAGGGACATTGCCTGCATGAAGTGTCATCTTTCAGGTCAGACAATAAACAAGTGTCGTTGTGGTAACTAAAGGTCCCATTGCATTTATTGGAAAAGCAGGATTGTTACCGCTGGTGTCCCAAAAAGATATAAAATGTGTCCCTCATATCATCATGGCCACCCAATCATCCCCACATTCAAGTGGGCTAATTCATTCTGCTGTAGACTGTTCCTAATACTGTTGTTGAGTGAAAAGCATGGAGAGAAGATTACTGTGATATTAAGGAGAATGTACATAGAGAGTCTAGCAATAGCATTCACAGTATTTAGTGTGGTTTGGAAGGACAATACCTATCTAAGGTCTTTGGAGGATTATGTATCATGTGCTACCAGACATAATCTAGTCTTAATACCTTAATCCATATTGCCCAACTAAAAGAAACCCCAGTGCTAACACTAACCCAATTATCCCAACTAACGCAATTAAGTTCTACTCTTAACTTAACCCCAAAGCAAGAAATAGCATTTTGACCAAGTCAGGACCATTCAAAAAACCTTGTGGGAACCATTTTAGTAAGATTTCACTATACTCATCCCGATAGCATCATCCAAATACAGGTAAGGAAAAAAATAAACCTACCATTAAATGTATAGACTGGTCATTTCTTTGTCAGTAGGCAAACGTACAGAATCAGCAGGGGATCAAACATTTTTTTCCTCTACTGTAGGTAACAATATATTCTGTGGGGACCTTGTACTCAAGGTGAAATCAGATCATTTTCATGTAGGGTTTATTTATTAGGGTCTGTGAACTAGCAAACATCACGCAGTAGAAAATATATATTTTTAAAGACTTTATAACCACTGATACAGGGTCAGATATGAATTCCATTGCTGATGATTAATGATACAATTGGGATAATCTGATCTAAGATCTGTGAAGAGGAAATTTCTACATTGAGTGTGACCAAGACAGAGAAGAGTGAAGTAAACCTAAGATGCTGATCTTGGGTAAGATAAGCATGTTTACCACTAAAAGAAAAGATGATTCTAAATCTGTATTTATGGAAGAGACACAAAAGTCAAGTTACTCTTTATTTGATTTGGTGAGGAGAGTTACAATAACCGTAGATAAAACTGTGGATTTGTTCATCCATCAAACCTACTTGAATCATAGTCTGTCGTTTTTAGTTGACATATCAGAAACTGTCAAATCACGTTCTTGACTGTTCTGATGTGTGTTTGAAAGTAGTGTTGGAGCGCCATCTCTTGTTGAAAGTGCATTCTGCAATGTGTGTGGATTGTCCAATTTCTCTGTGTAACTTATTGGATAGTCTTATGCTGAATGATCTATTTCTGCTTTCACATTCTAACACTTGTAATAAAAAAGGACATTTTATTATGCATTAATATGCATGCAGTTGTTTGTTTATGCACATGTTATTTTATACTGTTCAGTAATTAACTTCAAGTATTTTTGTTTTTACTGTATTAATAATTACAGATAATTTACAGTAAAATCAATCTTACCTATTTATTTATAGTTTCACACAAACACAATTCTTATCCTTTTTTCCAGCCTATGGGACAAGCTGTCCGGTTCTGGAGTGCTGGTTTGTCCAGGAGAGACCTGGTCGAGGTGGAGGCTTCCCAGCTGCTGTGAGTCAGGACAAGTCACTACTGTACATCAATACAGACCCACACAGGAAAAGACCAGAGTCACAGCCATCTACAGACATCAACCCTGACAGAGTTTACTACATCGCTGGTCAGATCTTTATACATTATATTCAACTGGATCAGATCTCTTTAGTCTTTAGGAATAATGATCCATTTAAATGAAGTATAACGTGCTTAAACATCGATTTCGCCTCCCAGGATAAAAACAACGTACTGAGCACAATTTCATTTTTATCTCTGCTGATGATACATTGGATGTGATTGAAAGTATACTTACTTTTTACTAAACTTCCATCCTGTCTCTCTAGACCAGGGGTCCCAAACCGATTCCACGGAGGGCCGAGTGACTGCAGGTTTTCACTCTAACCTTGTACTTGATTGATTAATTATGTCACTAATTGGTTAGGTCTACCCTCATCTGGTTATTTAGGTCTGAACCTGGAACTAATTTACAGGAAAAAACTAAAACCTGCAGACACTCGGCCCTCCGTGGAACCGGTTTGAGACCCCTGCTTTAGACCAATCATCATGTTCTGCAGTTCCTCTCTTCACCCACCCTCTCCATCTTCCCCTCCCCTCTCCCTCTCTCTGTGCCCGGCCAGGTGGTGACGGTGCAGTGTGAGGCGTCAGGCTTCTTCCCCCTCTCCCTGGAGCTCCACTGGGATTTAACAGAGGAGGACGGCGCGGTCAGGCCCCTCGGCCAGGGCAGCGTGTCGGGCCACAGGCAGGGCCCAGACGGCACCTTCAGTCAGACCACCCGTCTGCAGCTGGACTCGGCCAGGCTGGATCTGGGCCGCGGGGGGGAGGTCACCTGTGTGGCCGTCCACCCTGGAGGAACCCGGAGGACCAGGGTCACCCTCAATGTCATCGGTGAGACTCAGTAGACTTGCTTTCTGGGGCTGGAGGATGTAGCTCCTTATTGATTCAGGGTCAGTTATGACTGGGGTAGGGGAATCTGATCCTAGATCTGTTTTAAAGGGCGATATGAGTCTCAAACAATATTATTTACACGCCATGACAGGAGAGTTTGTTTTTTTAAGGTGATGTGAAATATTCAACCTTGAATTTGTCCAATATTTCAAATTATTGTTTCTTTCCTTGTTTCTATACTTGTGCGACAATCTTCCTAATGCACTTTTCTTGCCTCTGACAATTATGGTTCTCATAAACACTGCCAGACATTTTAGTTATTTTTAAGTACATTTCCCAGGTTCAAAAGCATGTGAGATGTTTGGCATTTGTGTTGTTTTGTGCACTGTTCAAGTTTAGTAATCCGTCCACCAGGGGGCGTGAGTGAAGTTTGGTGTTGAGTTTATTCTCTGGGATTGTTCGGCTGATTATGGGTTGATGAAGCTATTCATTGGTTATATTTTATTTGATTTGACTGACCTTGATCTCTGAAACATGTATCTGACTGACATCCTGGTAAGATGTGTAGGGGGGGAGAAGCATAATGACTTTGCAGGAATGTCTAGAATTGGGACATGCAGCAATATTTGCATATTCTAAAGTTATAATTTTGACCTTTCATCGATACAACTTTGTATTCCAAAACCCTTGAAGGATCTTATTGAAGATAGACAGTGGAGAAATAGGGTGTGTCCTCACTCTGTTAAAGAGACACACTTCAGTCCTCTAACAATTTGCACTGCTACTACTAAATATGCATCCATATTTTAAAGGTCTAAGGCCTTGTTGGGATGACCAAAATCCACCAGCACTATCTTGACCTTTTGACCTCTCAGAAGGAGAATTATGTCCTATATATTGTGGATTCTCAGATGTGAGGAACCTTTGATAATAATGTGTATGTTTTTTTTATGAAATCATGAAGTACATTGTTTTTGTGGTCGAGATTGAATAAAAATGTAACAGGTGCGCTTTGGATGCAGAATGGTGTCAAACGGCCTTTGGAAGGCTTTTACTTTACAGAAATACACAAACGACATGTCATTCTTTGCAGCAGACTGTCCGTAATCTTTTATCTTCAACCGGTGATGTGATTAGGAATGTAACAGGTGCGCTTTTTTTATGCTAGTGTTTTGTGGTTGAGATTTGGAAGGCTTTATTTACAGAATTTACAGAAATACACAAACGACACCTCATTCTTTTCAGAAGACTGTCCACTACAAAGGGCAAAAACGCCTTTCTTTAACCAGTCTGGAGATATGAATAGAAATGTAACGGGTGTGTATTTTCGACGCACCTGTCTCACTCTACGCACCTGCCTCACTCTACGCACCTGTCTCACTCTACGCACCTGTCTCACTCTACGCATCTGTCTCACTCTACGCACCTGTCTCACTCTACCCACCTGTCTCACTCTACACACCTGTCTCACTCTACGCACCTGTCTCACTCTACGCACCTGTCTCACTCTACGCACCTGTCTCACTCTACGCATCTGTCTCACTCTACGCATCTGTCTCACTCTACGCACCTGTCTCACTCTACCCACCTGTCTCACTCCATTCATCGCTCATTGACAGTAAGCTGACATTCAATATGTATTGCTGTCTTGGGTCCTTTCGAGGTCAGACCACTTGACTTTATACAGTCAGGGTCTAAACAGCCTCATGTTCCATTCAGCTGTGTGCAGGATCTTTAGTGATAATAGAAGCAGACGCTACACTTTGGAGTGACACCATTAACAGGCAAAATACAACAATGTGCGAGAGATGGAGGGAATTAAATATATAATATAATATAATATACAATATAAACACTTCTGCTGCAGCTCACTGGGGGGTTAAAAGGGAATAATGCACATGTTCACACTTTTAATAACATCTGTGATGTGTTGTGACAATAGGTGATTTTATCACAATCACCACATAATACCCTAATTACATTTTAGTATAATATGCTGTTAGGTAGTTAATCCATGAATCGAATTTAAGTGTTGGCCTATTCATCCTATGCACAGGTCATGTTTTTATATTGGGTTTGATGTGTTTTTATATTGGATTAGGGGAGCCTTTGGACAAGGACCTGGTTAAGAAGACCTAGTGCTTAGGAACATTTCATTCATTATGTGTGTGTGGGATCTGATCACCACACCTGTGTGGTAGGACAGTTGTGTGTTGTAATCAGAAACTTGCATATTTAGATTTATTTTTACATGTTCAATAGTGAGAAAATAAGGGGTGAACCCACGTTATTGTTAAACGTATTATAATACGTTGTTTTGTATTGTAAACTTTAGGGGCAGGATTCCACACAGTGCACCTTAATAAAATCAATCAATGTGGCGTCTGTTATCAATTCCAATGCTTTTTATTTGGTCACAGTCACTATGAACTTTATTGATTCCTTTGACCTGGTCCTGCTTCCCTGAGGTCACACATGTGAAGTAACTTTCACAACCCCCAAGTTAAAACCAGGTGAGTCCTGACCTACACAGATCAGGCAAAGACATTTTTTTAAACATAAACATTTGAGAATACCACTAAACACAATTCGTTGATAGCCTTGGCCAGAATAAAATACGTCTGGGTCTGAGCTTTCAATGTTCATGTCCCAAAAGCCTTTTATTTTCTCTCATTCTTGGTCCACCCTTGTCTCACTGTCCCTGAAGCTGTCGTTCATCTTAGATATTTTTTAATAAGTAAACATTTGCAGAATATTCATGTTTACCATGTAGAGTTTTGCTGGAAAATCCATGTAACAGGTCAATGTATTTCAAATCGTAACACAAGAAAGTTTACTTTGTTTTTATTGCCTTTACATGTTTGCTAACAGAATTACCGATACAATAATAGAGTGGTTTATTATGTTTGAAGTCTTAGGCAAAATAGAAATCCTTGACAAGACTAATTTCTATATTTATTAGTGAATGAACTCCTGGATAGTACTTCACAAATGTTTAACAGTAAACAATGAATATTCTAAAGATCACGCTTTTGGAAGTAAACATCATAATCCATTTAAGTAGTTTGATTTCACGTCCTCAATTCATTTATCTCAGAGTAAACACCTACATAGAATAGGTTAACAAACTAAGGTTGTCATTCCAATTCAGGTGAGATACATTTATCCGCGCCTTAATTGTGAAAACAATCCCTAAAAAGATGTGTAATTTGTGACACCATGCTTTGCCACATGATTTAAAGTTAGTCTATTTTCATTAATGAACAAGTGTACGTAATAAAGTGTCCAGTGAGTGTATATGATAGATATTCTCTGGTTTCCACTGCTGATTCCCCCCTGAAGCTAATCGTGGTTGGTCCTGGGAGGTGCCTGAATGAGAGACCAGATGTTGCTGATGGAATTGGTGTTGGAGGGTCAATGGGTGGTAGACTATCTCTTGATCAAATTCAATCTGAATGTCCCAGGGCTGTGAAAGGGACAATGTCTGCATAAAGTTAAAGTGGGACAATAAACAATATCTCTGTGGTCACTAAAGGTCCCATGGCACTTGATATTATATATCATAATGGCCAACTAATTATTCCCAACTTCCAGGGGCTAATTCATTCTGCTGTAGAGAGCTCTTATACTGTTCTTAAGTGAAATCAAAAGCTTGGAGTGGATTACTGTAATGTTAAGTAGAAGGAACATAGAGAGTCTGGTTATTACATTCATAGTATTTAGTGTGGTTTGGAAGGACAACACCTATCTAAGGTCTGTAGAGGTTTATGTAACATGTGCAACTATACATTATCTAGTCGCAATAATACACCTTAACCTCAATACCTGAACCCATAATGCCTAAAACTAAAAGAACTCCCAATAATTGGTTGTCGAGACCATTAAAAAAAATGGGAACCAATTAGTCAGGTTTCACTATCATCATCCCAATAGCATCCTCCCAAAAGCATCATCCCAATAGGTAACTATATATTCTGTGACTTGGGGACTCAACACTCAAGGTGAAATCCAAATATATTTTAATGTAGGGTTCTTAAGGGCATGAAAACAATGTATTATTTTGTGTGTACTAGCAAACATAATGCAGTAGATTTCAGGGTTCCACCCTGACTCAGTCCATCTGGTCCCAGCGCCCCCTCTAGAGGCCTTTGGGTGCAAGTACATGCACCAGTCACCAAGCACCTCAGTCACCAACCAAGCACTCCTGTTCCCTATCCCTCTCATCAGCACCCCTACATAGGCTCCTGTGCCACCACCACACTGCCAGTACAAACTACGCATTACGTTACCTACTAGGTTTTTTGGCTACTGCGTTTAAGCATTTATTTTTCGCTCACAAGCTCCTTAGTATTCTAGTTCAGCTCGTCTCATCCGAGCATTCATCCAGCTTGTCTCATCCGAGCCCTGCGCTTCCTCTACTCATCTATTTCGAGCTACGCTCTTGTTCAGATACCGAGCCCCTATACTACGTTTACCTCACGTCACATCCAAGCTCTACCAGTTGTCCGCTACTCCTCTCATCCGCTAGTCCGGTCCCTTACAGTAGAAAATATTATTCTTTAAAGACTTTATAACCACTGATATGGGGTCAAATATTTATTCCATCGCCAATGGTAATTGATACGATACTGATCCAAGATGAAGAGGAAACTTGTACACCGAGTGTGACCAAGAATGAGAAGAGTGAAGTAAAGTATGTTTACCACTAACGGGAAAGTTTGGGATTAGGGGAGAATAAGATGATTCTAGATCAGTATTTATAGAAAGCATTACCCCAGTCCAACAAGAAGCACAAAAGTCATAGTTACTTTAGTTCTCCCATCAGGAACTGTCCATTCACATTCTTATTCACATGCTGAACTTGATTTGGTTTCCCCTCCGTACACTCAGGAAGTCATTGTTGGAGTAGAAGAGAAAACAACTAAATCCTGGAACTAGATGATGCCATCTTATGATAGAAAGTGTTTTACAGGAAATGATGTGGTTTTTACCTGAAAACTGTTGGTCTTCACCATCCTGAGTGTATGTAGGAAAGTTAACTGTATTGCTTAATAGCGTGTTTTATTTGTGATACTTCATATTAAATGGCGTGATGTCTAACATAACGATCCTTCATTGGCTTAGGATACAGTTACGGGATACGATTATGGAACATATATTTCAGGTTTTCTGATCCCTACGACAGTAGACAAACAGATATATGGGGTGGAACAGAAAGAGGGGGAAAATCACACTCATAAAAAGAACAGTAATTAATGCTAAGCATGGAAGTTCATGTCTCATTACATGTAATTCACACACACAAGGTGCAGGCTGTCCTCAGATGAAAAAGAAACATGTTCTTGACAGTTCTGAAGCGGTGTTTGAAAGTAGTGTTGGACCGCCATCTAGTGTTAAATGGGCATTTTGCAAAGTGACTATCTGATTTTTCTGTGTAACTTATTGGAAAGACATGTAAAATATGCCCAATCTCATTGAATTTTAACCTAACTTATTTGATCTATGTCTCCATTGACATTGTAACAATTGTAAAAATAAACGAGATTTGGAAATGGGGAATCTGATACTAGATCTGTTGTTAAGGATGACTGGTCCTTACAGGAGTGTTGGTTTCATTTCTGAGCTGAAAGGGGATTTTATGTTCTTTTTGAATATGTCTTTTATTCCTAATTGTTGTCCCTTCACTCCAATCTTGTGCTCCCTCCATTGAGAACTCCATGGCGATGGTTTCTATGGGCCTGGATCTCTATGGTTGGATCAAGGTAATCTCCTGGACATTCATCTGCTCTGGTAAATCAGTTTCAACTAAAATATATAACTGTACTACAGCCTTGAAGAAGTGAAGTTGCAGGGTACACTAACTACCGTTTTTTGCAGGAACACACAGTTTACCCTTGGCCAGTAGGGGGAGAGAGACCTAGTCGTGTTGCTTTGGCACTGTACACGATCCAAACACCTGCTCTTTCTCGTAACTCTTAAAAGAAGTTACGAGAACACGCAGAACCTGTTTTACAGGTTGGTAAAGTACAAAAGTACTGTACACTGAAAATTACCGTTTGATAACTTGCCTGTTAGAGCGTATGCAGAGGGTTGGAAAAGCAGAGTAACTTTTAAGTATGAACTAGAGAAACCATTGTTGAATGTAAAATGCCATGATGGCACACATTTGTTCCTGTACTGTACTTCTGACAATATACCTATGATTAATATAATAGAATTTTGTAACTATTGTTTAGGAATTTTGCTATTAATGCACTTTAGCAATTTGTTAGTTCCCACTAGCCTTCTTTAGTTTGTTTGTGTCTTTGTTCATAATTTGTTCATGTTAACTACTCCGTTCGTTACTGGTAGTTTATGTACCCTTATTGGAAAATGTTGCAGAAAAAGTACGGTAGGCACATTTTCTATACCAAACAAAATATGTAACATGCTTCTTGATATGCCACACGTATCAGGTGGAGGGATTACATTTCCAAAGGACAAGGTCTCCCTTACAGATATGTTAACACATTTGTAGAACTGCACTTTTTGTCCATATGGAACATTTCTGGATGTACAATTTTAGCTAATAAAATGCGATAAACACTTTTGATGGAGTTCTTTTGAGCCAACGCCAAAGCTTATACAACAATTACAGAGTCAGTTACTGTCTTGTTATAGTTCCAAGCTGTCTTAACTGACAGCCCCACTTGCTAATGACAGAGCCCAGGGTGTGGAGGGCCTTTACTCGTTGCATTCTTGTCACTTGCTCAAGCATTAGAATGCCAGTGGAGTGAGCGTGACCTCATTTACTCTGATCTGACTGTGTGAAAAAAGGCTTTACAGTGTGATGCAGATGTCTTAGAGGAAGACACGTCGTAATTATAAACCTCTGGTGTTCAGACAGGTAGATTGGAGAAAAGGAGACGCCCTCACCCTCTACAAAGAGCAAGCCTTTTGACTCTTATTGCCCTTTTTACTTCATGTTTTTAATGTATCTTTTAAGTTCACTATTTCTAATGTTGTTGAACTTAAGAAAGGTAAGACTGTGTGTAAAAATATGAAGTTGAAGTTGTCTAACCTGGACAGACCCTGGACAGTAAAAGTAGGTAAATGCAAATCTGTACGTTTCTAGTCGATTTTAGTTTGCTCACAACATCCAACTGAGATTTGGCTTCTTGCATTTAACCCAGAATGAACATGAAATGCCTTAATCAGGGATAGAATGATAGACCATTATCTGAGGTTAATACAAAACAGAGAAACGTTGTGGGAAAATTCAATTTCACAAAAGAAACACCTTGATTGGTAATATGTATTCAGACACACTTAACATTTCTCATCTAACTCTTTCAATATCCTTAAACCATCAATTCCCAGTAAATACCAACCTGCATATGTCCCAATCTTAAACAGCTTCAAATACAGGTTCTTTCATCCAAATTCTCATGGCCCACTGAGATAGCATGATGAATATTTGTAAGATCTTCAGAACCAGAAAATTAATCTAAATGAATCATTCACTTAAGTACAGAGTATTCTTTGTATCAACTGTCCTTTTCTTGCTCCACATGATGAACTCAGCTAGACTGATGAGGAAGGATGGACTTGCTACCACAAATATATAGATGATAAGGTTTAAATAACACCTTATTAAATTCACAGCCCTGTATCATAACTACTCCCAGGAATTCAGAAGAGTCGAAGATGTTCCTCGTAAGAATATGTTCCAAGCCCTTCTGCTTTTCCACACTGCTTTTCCTACAAGAATGAACATAGACCAACACAAATGAGGGACTGTTTACTCATTTGACAACATCAGTTTGTGGGCAACACAGGCCCCAATCCCTGCTGACGACGCCTCTCCCTGCTGAGCCCATGGGGCTTCTCAGCCAGTCCTCAGCTAGTGGAACCTCTAAATCTGGAATTGAAACCGTGGAGGTCAGCTTGGTGCTATGAGAGGGCATCAAGACTGCTGTCCCACCTGGAGCTTTTCCCATATCTTTATACTGATCATGTCTGTTTTTCTCACTGATCACCATGACTGTCTGGAAACATGTAGTGTGGCAGGTCACTGGAGAGGAGTGGGTCTCCTGGAGCAGAGACACTTATAGAAAGAGAGACAAGTAGAGAGAAAATTCAAGTGGAAACCAATCTATCAAATAAAGTTATAAACTGCAAAACGCATTCTTGCATGGTGGATGTATTTTATGTATCAAACTAGAACCAGCCAATTATAGGTTTCAAAGAGTCTGTTGTGGAAAATACTTCGGAGGTTTTGGAATTTAATAGACTTTAATAAACGTCATCACAAAGCCGGGCATTTTCTGCCCAGTAAATCTTTCGAACACACACTTTTATTATTATTATTATTTATCTCTTATCTTGTGTCCCATTCAATAGAACATATCACTTCTGACACGTTCTAGGCGGTCCATCCTTTTGAGTTAATAATTACCTCCGCCCCTAAACACTTAGTGGTACTTTGTCGTGATGGGTGTTTAAGAAATAATAAATGAACCTCTTCGTTAATCCATGAGCCCCCCCCCCCCCCTTGACCTCACCAGTACCCAAACCCAGGGACGAGTTACCATAGGCAGATAAGATAGCAATTAGCTGCATTCCCAGAAAACAGGTCCAGAGGTTTTCCGGAGAGAGGTCAAGGCATCATCTAATGACTTTATGACTTCACCTTTTAGTGTTCTTTGTGTTCTAGTGTGCTGGTATTACCACTGAGTGCATACTTGATTATATGAATAGATTCTGCTTAGCATTACTTCTCAATACATGCAGTTTAATACATTCATTGCTGATGAGTATATGGCAGTTTATGGATTATTCAAATATTACTTATATAATACTCTGGTTACTTAATTGATTCATTGGTACATTCTTTATGTGGATATGTGATACAGAAATATTCCCCTATAAGTCCTGTGTTTTCTGGAGTTCGTGTACCTATCCTTTGATGACGCTCTTGAAAAGGTCACAAGTTATTCCTCAAAGTGTTATCACTTCCTTAATGAAGACAGTCTAATGATACCTCAGACCAATAGTGTTGTGGTCTGACTTAAATAACATACAATGAAAATAAATCCCTGATTGTATTTACCGTGATGTAAATAATCTTTGTTTCATTATTCCTACTACACAACTGAGAGGTCTTCTTATTGTAAACATAACACTAAGACTTCTGATTTGCATATGATTTGATTTGTGTCCTAACAAGGAGTTTCATTTATTCATTTGTGCATATTTTGGTGTAACTACGTTTATGTCCCTAATGGAAAGCTATAGATGACTGTTGGTTTGAGTACTGTGGGTGAAATGTGAGATAAAATAACCACCGTGTTAGAACTATCATCCAATAGGAGATGAAAGATGTAAATTGTCAACAGGCACCAGGGCATACAGCAACAGAAGTCAAAATAGAAAGTAGGTAGATGTATACGTTTAACATGTTATTTAAAAGGGATATCAGCGCCCAGTGTAATGGTGAAGTCCTTTTTAGAGATGACTGTAAAACCGTTGAGGTTCCTTGTGAGAAGTATTTACTTTTTTTATTTTAAAGGGATCAATAAATCTGTCATCCACCTCCTTATGTAAGTTAATTATGTTTATTTCTTCTGAAACAATAGGACACAATTGTTCATTTGAATGTAATTCTTGTTGTTTCATTATTAAAAAGTGGGCCATGAATTGCATCTTTAAAGGAACAAGTTGGTCCCATTTATCAATCTCCCAGCCGTTCTGTAGGAGTTTTGTCAGTAACATGATCTTGGAGATTAGTGTGAGCAAGTGTGTAGTGGATAGGGGCTGGTTTGGGATCTACAGGTAGTTGTGTTTTTTGTCTGATTACTGATGACAGAATGTGTCTTAACACAGCCTTTAAATCTGGTCTAAGTAGTCAAAGGAGAGCAGAAATGGAATGGTAGTTTATCTGATGAGGAGGGATGTACACTGTGAACTGTCTGTCTAATGAATCACAAACACTAGTTAAAGTCTCTTCAGCGCTACGATGTTGTGATCATGTTATCATTTCTGATTGGCTGCCGATTAGCACCCAAAGCTCAATGTCAATAATAAGGACACATTTGATTTGTTAGCCACACTTTATTTGTAAATATGATATAAGGCACCCATTTGCCATAAATCAGACAACCAAAATTATTCTCCAACTGTCATGTCCTGGCTGGGGGCCCCTGGCCATCTTTTGTTCCTCGGGCTCACAGCCAGGACGTGCCGTGTAGAGGTGCCTCTAGGCTGCTGTTCAGGGCTCCCCAATCGGAGACAGCTGTTGTCAGTTGTCTCTGATTGGGGAGCCTACTTAAGCTTAGTTATGTTCCACAACCGGTGTGGTTTATTGTTTGGCTATGCCTCAGTTTGCGGCCGCTGTAGTTTTTGTCTGATTGTACTGTGGATACGCTACATGTTCTTTACGTAAGCTTATTCACAGTGTGTTTTATGTTTAGTTAGTAATACGTTTTTGCTGTTGGTTTACAGCCCCTTTGTTTTCCATGTATAGTTCCTGTTTGTTTTGTTTTGTTTAAATTAATTCACTTTGCTATCATAATATGTACACGTTTGGTTCCAACTTACACTACGGCCGTGACACCAACATTGTCAGTTTCACTCTACCTGCTGTGTGTCTGTATTATCAATCTGAGGAGAAAACATTTACACCACTGTTTAGAATAGAAGGCTATACAATAATAACAGAGTATTACTGGACACCATTGAGAGTATTGAAATCTTAGAAACCTCATAAAGTTATTTTATATTGCCTGTGAGAAGGACACCAGGAATATTACTGATAAGACACCCTACTATTTACAGTAACTATATCAGAATGAAGAAAATAAATATGTACTTTTCAGAATAAAAGGGCATAATAAAGATATAATGAACAGAGTATCACTATACCCAAAGTGCTCACATCAACAATATTCTCAGTTTTTCATTGGCCTGTGTGAATAAGAGAAAGATAATCCAAATCCTCCCAAGTTATAAATAATGTCTATGACTAAGACAACAGAAATATTACAGACAACCTACTATTTACAGTAACTATAAAACAAAACGAGGCAAAACAGAAATACAGTACAAAATGCAAATTAACCAAGTAATGGACACCAGTTAACTTATGTCTGTAAAAAAACATTTCAGTTTGAATACAAATAACCCAATATTTCACCCAGTTACTGTAAAAAAAAAGTTGTAGTTAGGAGACATCACCAGAAATGGACGTTTTAGAGACACATTTCTTTGCCTTTCACTTTGGTGTTCACTGTGCTGCTTCCCTGCAAAGCATGACTGACAAGACACACAAACACAGACAGAGTTCAGAGAAGAAAACTACTGAAATACATTCACCAAAAGACTGAAGGTGAATCCTTGAGATATTCTCTAGCAACTCAAAGCTTTATTACACAGATTCACATCTAAAAGGGATGGGTAGAGAAAGATAAGATATTCACCTATTTTACTGAAGATTGAGTCATTGGAGGAGTTGGAACCACGATCAGAAGCTGTGAGTTAACCAGACAAAACACACTTTAAAATGGATACAGATAAATGGTGAACCTCTACATTCAAAGACTAAGCAATATTTCCAATATTTAAATTTCAAGTAGGAAGGACCCAGAAGCTACTCACTGTTGGCTGGAACAAACCTGAAACAGAGATACATATCAAGGTTTAATAACTTCAATAGCTCCAACATTACAACAACAACTACAATTTACTCAATAAAACGTTTTGTTAAACACTGCTACTAATTGGTAATTTGGTAATACTAGTTCATCAATTGAAGACCAATAACTACATCTCTGATAGTAAGAAATGTAGTAGTAAAGACCACTGTTCATATTGAAATACAATGTGGAGTTTCTCTCCCTACTGACCTTTCTACTAACCCTAACCCCAATAACAACAGCAGTTATGACCAGGAGACCAGCTATTACCACTACAATGATGGGGCCATTGGAGGTGGGATCATTTACATCTGTAATCATCACAACAGAGAATTCAGTCTTTACTGTTTGATTCCTGTCAATTTAAATATGAGCAGGTATATTTGAACATATGGTAGGTAATGTTACTGAAAAGACTCTTAGACACTAATATAATAGGTACAGTCAGATGAATGAATACAGGGTATGTTCATTCTCTCTTACCCCTGATCTCATCCTCAGTCAGAACCTTGATGAAGTCCTCCTCGATACCAGAGACCTGAACCACACACTGATACTTGTTGTTCTTCCACTCTTCAGGCGTCACAGTCAGATGGATGCTTTTCTGGAAGGTTCCATGATCGTTGTGGATAGTCTCTCCAACCTCCACATCTTCATGGTGTTCTTGTCCATCTTTCTTCCAGGTCACTATGAATCTGGGGTAGAAACCTGTAGCGTGGCAGATCACTGGAGAGGAGTGGTTCTTCTGGTGCAGATACACTGATGGAGTGACTGGGGAGAGAGGGGGAGGAATAGAAAAGAGAAGATGGAAGGGGGGAGAGAGAGGAGGCCAGGTAGAAAAGCCAGGTAGATAAGAGAGACAAAATGGAGAGAATGAGACTTTTTATTGTTAGGGTTGCAAAATGTTCAAATCTGGTATTTTAGACAGGAAAGGTCTGACTAGGAAATCTTGGCAACAATCAATTTAATAGTGATTTTGGTAGTAAATGTAATTTTCGTATATACGGGTTCACTGTCATTTCCACGCAGGGATAGAGCAGAGAACTAATTGGGGCTTCCTGTTGTTCTTCTTTCATAGTCATAGACAGAGATAGTTCCGACCACCGGGTTGGCCTGTCCAAGACGAGGGCTTGTGTGGTTTAGACTTACACACCCTATCGCTGGCGCTCAGACTGGTCCCAGCCTCTAGGCGCTTGTCCGTCCTTGCGGTGGTCCTGGGCAGATAAATTATCTTAACTGTCTCCATAACAGGCCCCACATCCTTGTCCTTGGCTTCTGTGGAGTGATTATGAGTTTCTCTGTATTTTTCCACTGCAGTTTTATATAGTGACACCCAAGCTTACTGCTCAAACTAGATTTGCACAAAAATGTTAAAAGGTTAAATCAACCCATCCCTCATATTATGCACTCTGATTTAGATGACAGTGGTAACCACCCATTATTGCCAATAAAACATTTATTGAGTGTGAAATTAAACTTAGAGACTGAGAGGAAGCACTAGGGAGAGTGAAAGGGTGAGATAAAGAGGGAGAGGGGAAGACTGAAAGCCGATTAGAGGTTGAGACAACAGGAGAGAGGGGTGAGGAAGGAGAGAGAGAGAAAAGAGAAGGAGAGAAACTGGAAGGGAAACAGAAACGGGGAGAGAAAAGAGGGAGAGGAAGGTAGAGATAAGAAAGGGTGAAGAAAAATGACTGTTGTTTCTCTTTTAGAGATCCATCATGTTCAGTGTCTCTGTACCTGTTCTCATCAGACTGGTCTTCCCATAGTCCACATACTTCTTCAACCAATCTATACACTCCTGGGTGAGATAATGCTTTCTACCCTAATTCCTAGCGTTGTTATTGTCCCACTTGCCCTTGGTGATGAATGCCTGTGGTTTTGGAGCGATCCATGTTAATATCTCCAGGTCAAATGAGAGGAATTCTTCTCCATCATATCCAAACGGATCAAACCACCCTGTGACTCCAGTCTCATCATCCCACTCACAACCTAACATCCTCTGGACTACATGAACACCTGAGAGAAACAGAGAGAGAAAGACAGTGAGATTAAAACTTAAAACTTAGGTTGTGAGTCACAAACATCACTGTGGTCATCCTCAGATATTTAATCTGCTCCAGTTCAGATGATGTGACACTTTGAACAAAGAGACAGACAAACAGAAACAGCGACATAGAGATACAGACAGAGCTGATGAGGAATTCTGATATGTGGATCTTTTGTAGATCAGATTATGTGTAGCTGGTTCTATAGTCTTGTATATACACACATTGGGGGTTTTGGCACTGTGGCAGCTCCAATTACCTTGCTGTTGAAGAGTGCGCCGACCTGGTTGCGATGGTCAGCGGAGGCAGAGCAGGCTTTCAACTCCCTGAAGGCCTTCTTCACCTCTGCCCCGGTTTTGGCGCACCCCAATCCAGATTTGCCCCTTCCTGTCCCGGAGGCTCAGTGCGGCGGAGCAGAACTATGATGTGGGGAATCGCAAGTTGCTTGCAGTGGTCAAAGCTCTGTCAGCTTGGAGGCACTGGCTCGAGGGGGCTAAATACCCTTTTCTCGTCCTGACTGACCACCGAAACCTCGAGTACATCCGGCGAGGAGGCTGAATCCTCGTCAAGCCAGATGGGCCCTGTTTTTACCAGGTTTCACTTCACCCTGTCGTATGTTCCAGGTTCTAAAAACGTCAAGGCCGACGCCCTGTCCCGGATCCATGACCATGAGGGGAGGACCGTGGACACCTCCCCCATCCTCCCTGGCACACAGATCATAGCGCCAATGGTGTGGGAGGTGGACGCGGACATACGCAAGGCACTCCGGGTGGAGCCCTCCCCACCTCACTGTCCGGAGGGTCGTACGTACGTGCCATCTGAGGTGAGGGACAGGCTCCTGTATTGGGCCCATACTTCTCCCTCCTCTGGTCATCCGGGCGTGGGCAGGACAATAACTGCGGTGAAGGGTAAATACTGGTGGCCTACCTTGGCTAGAGACGCCTCCTCCTATTCATTGTGCGATCAGAGTTAGTCTTCCAGACACCTACTCAGGTGAGCTACTTCCTCTACCTATCCTGCAATGGCCATGGTCCCATCTGAGTGTGGATTTTTTAACAGATTTGCCTCCTTCCCAGGGTTGCACCGCCATCCTGGTCATTGTGGATAGGTTCTCGAAGGCCTGTCGTTTGCTCTCCTTGCCTGGCATCCCAACGGCCCTACAGACCAGGAGACGCTATTCTCTTACGTCTTCCGGCACTATGGGGTCCCGGAGGATATAGTGTCTGACCGGAGCCCCCAGTTCACTTCCAGGCTCTGGACGGCGTTCAGCGGTCGCGGTCAGCCTAACCAACGGCCAGGTGGAGAGGGTTAACCAGGAGGTGGGCAGGTTCTTGCGAGCGTATTGCATAGACCATCCAGCGGGGTGGGCAGACTTCCTGCCATGGGCCGAGTACGCTCAAAACTCCCTCCCCAGTTCATCCACCAATATGACGCCGTTCCAGTGCATGCTCGGGTATCAACCACCGCAAGGTCCCTGGAACGCGGAGCCATCAGAGGTGCCGGCGGTGGAGGACTGGTTCTGGAGGGCGGACTTCACCTGGCGAGAGGCCCATGTCCTGTGAATGCATCCCTCCCTAATTCCTTTCAGCTGGTTCCTATTGACTAGGTATATAAGCCCTCGTGTGTCTTGTCTCTGTGTTCGTTATTGTCATATGTTGCAATGTGTACACATTTAGTTGCTTTTAACCCTAACCCTCAATGTGAAAATAAAACCTTGTTTGATTTGGCAAACCTGCATGTTGGTTCCTTCCGTTACTGAGCATCACAACACCAGCATCACACATAGACAATACACCGCCATCACAAATAGACAATACACCACCATCACAAATAGACAATACACCACCATCACAAATAGACAATACACCACCATCACACATAAAGAATACACCGCCATCACAAATTAGATTAGATTCAGCTTTATTGTCATCAAACAGTACAAGTACAGTACAACAAAATGCAGTATGCATCTAACCAGAAGTGCAAAAAAGAGCAGTGCAAAAAGGTTGTGCAAAACTTTTGTGCAGGGCAGGGTGTCAGTGTACAGATGCTCCAATGTTTGGGCCTATAAATGAAGCGCAGTGTATAGATGTGCAAATGGCACAGTTAGTGTGCAATACAACTATGTACAAAGTGCAGATGTGCAGTTGGCAGTAAAAACGGAATGCATTAGTGCAAGGGTCAAATGAAGTGTCAAAGTGTAAATATGCAATAAGAAATACAAACAGTATACATTGTGCAAATGGCAAGTAATGAATAAGGTAACGTGCAGAGCAGGAGGTAGTGGTAGAGGTAGGACTATAGTCGGGACACAGAGTTCAGTAGGGTTTCAGTAGCTGGAGGTCTTTAATGGCGGGGAGCTGGACACCAATGATGAGCTGGGCGGTTTTCACCACCCGCTGCAGGGACTTCCGGTCAGCCACAGAGCACCCGTTGTATCAAACTGTGGCACAGTTAGTCAGGATGCTCTTGACCGTGCAGCAGTAAAAGTTTACCGGGATGTTTGTAGATAGGCGGGCCTTCTTTAACTTCCTTAAAAAGTACAGGCGCTGTTGCACCTTTTTTACCAGGCTTGAGGTGTTAAAGGACCAGGAGAGGTCCCTGGAGATGTGGACACCCAGGAATTTGAAGCTTGCCACATGCTCCACCGTGGTCCCATCAATGAGGACTGGGGAATGGTTGCAGCCTTTAGACTTTCTGTAATCCACAATCAGTTCTTTGGTCTTCTTGTTGTTGAGGGCCAGGTTGTTTTCTGCACCCCAAGCCACAAGGTACTTGACCTCCTCTCTGTAGGCTGACTCATCGTTGTCGCGTTGGAGCTGTGCAGTGGGACGCAGTCATGGGTGAAGAGAGAGTACAGAAGTGGGCTAAGCACACAGCCCTGTGGGACACCAGTGTTCAGGGTGGAGAAGGTGAGGTTGTCTAACCTGACAGACTGGGGTCGGTTGGTAAGAAAGTCCAGAGTCAAGTTGCAGAGAGAGGGGCTGATCCCAAGGTTGTGGAGTTTGGTAACTAGTCTAGAGGGGGTGACCGTGTTGAACGCCAAGCTGAAGTCAATGAACATCATCCTTATATATGAGTTGTTTTTGTCCAGGTGGGTCAGGGCAGAGTGCAGAGTAGTGGAGATGGTGTCTTCAGTAGACCTATTAAGGCGATAGGCATATTGGTGTGGATCCAAAGTTAGAAGGAGGCAGGACTTAAAATGAGCCAAGACCAGTCTTTCAAAGCACTTCATGAATTTGAGGGTAAGTGCGACAGGTCGGAATTCATTTAGGCTTGACACAGTCGATTACTTCGGCACTGTGACAATGGTTGTGTTCTTAAAGCACATGGGGACAACCGCTTCGGACAGTGACAGGTTAAAGATGTCCATGAAGACCCCTGCCAGCTGCCCAGCACATGATCTAAGCACACGCCCAGGAACACCATTGGAACCCGCTGCTTTGCGTGCATTTACCCTGCTAAGTGCAGAAGACATGTCCACGATGGACAGACTGAGGGGGACAGCATCTGGGTTGAGCTTAAATTTTGTGGCTGGGTCATTGTTGTCCCTGTCGAAGCGGGCGTAGAAGGTGTTCCGCTCATTCGGGAGGGAGACATCAGTGGCTGAGGGGGTGGGGTATATAGGTCGGTAGTCAGTGATGGCTTGAATGCCCTGCCACATGCGTCGAGGGTCAGAGTTGTAACAGAAATGTTCCTCAATCCTCTGTTTGTTGGCGTGTCCTTTCTAGCCATAGATGCCTCAACGCTGAAGAGTGTCTTCTACAATGTGAAGCACTTTTATCTTAAGACCCTATATCTCCAGGGCCTCAACTTGACCTTGAATGTTTTCTCTAATCTGTATTCTCTCATTTCTATTTCATTGTACCTACAGTGGGCATCTGTTCTATATATTTAGTGTTTTCATTGTTATATGCATAATTTTTGTATATGGTGTCCATGTGATACTATTAGATTTCTCTGCAGTACCATGTTCTCATTAACATCTTCGTAAACCAGTGCTTAGTTATTTATACTGGTGGCTCATTGCCTTTCCCCCCAAAGCCTTGTTGTCGAATGCAGTAGTGGTTGTACATGTAGATTATATAGTACTTAATTGCTTTCAACGGTTGTCAACCATTTTTCTATTAAGGATGTCTCACATTGATGTACAGCATAAAGCCAAAACATTGGTTTTATATTATTTCGTTTTTTACTTTTGCACACCTTGCCCCTTTTTGTTCAGTTTTCAGGATGGATGAAATTATTTCTTGCTAGATCTCAGCCTCCTTGAATTGTTTCCTGGCCTTCTTCCTGCCTTTGGTACGATAGACCAACGTGCACAGAACAAGCGCCATTTACGTGTCTTTCAGGTACATTACTGCATTTTATTGGTATTGTTTAAAGTTTTTCCTCTCTAATGAAGCACCCTTAACGCACCCCACTAAACACCTGATCCTCTGAACACATCTTACTACACACCTGATCCTCTGAACACATCTTACTACACACCTGATCCTCTGAACACACCTTATTACACACCTGATCCTCTGAACACACCATATTACACACCTGATCATCTGAACACACATTACTACACACCTGATCCTCTGAACACACCTTACTACACACATGATTCTCTGAACACACTTTACTACACACCTGATCCCAATCACCCATTTAGTTCAGTATTTAAGTTCCCATTGTTTGCCCTCCAGTATGGTTGGTTGTGTTTGTCCCACCAATTTGGTGCTGGTTAATGTTTCCAAACATGAGGAAAATTGTGCAGAAATTATGCTGGAAATTTGGGGGCCAAAGTTCAAGCTATATTACAGTGGTCTAAGATACACTATATGTACAAAGTATTGGGACTCCTACACATTACACCAGCAGGAGCTTGTGTGGCTTCCCATTCTACATCTATTGGCAATAGTATAGAGTCGCCCCCCCCCCCCCCCCGTTTGCAGCTATAACAGCTTCCATTATGGGGTTCGGAAAAATTTCCACTTTGCATTAATACCACTTACAGTTGATGTGGAATATCTAGGAGGGACGAAATGTGCTGTAACGGTGGCATCCTACTACAGCACCACTCTCTAATCTTGGCTTTGGCACTGTACACGATCCAAACACCGGCGCTTTCTCGTAACTCTTAAAAGAAGTTACGAGAACACGCAGAACCTGTTTTACAGGTCGGTAAAGTACAAAAGTACTGTACACTGAAAATTACCGTTTGATAACTTGCCTGTTAGAGCGTATGCAGAGGGTTGGAAAAACATAGTAATTTGAACCCCCGGGTTGTGTGTGTGTTTGTACAGCTGTTTAATCAAGGTGTTTTTTATGTCGGGAACGCGTCCGGGAATTTTATGACAGAGTGGTTCTCACAAGCTGCGTTCTTCCGGACAAGCAGTGAAAAGGTGTTCTTGCAGACAAACGGTGAAAAGGTGTTGTGTTAATAATTAGGTGTTTTATATGTCGGAAACGCGTCCGTGAATTTTATGACAGAGTGGTTCCCATGGGCTGAGTGGTTCCGGGACGGCGAAAAGGTGTTGTGAGATAGTGTTGGGAATATAAGGTGTAAGAAAGGGTTGGAGGGTGCTATTTTTAAGAGTACCACGCTTCCTTGAAAGTTGCCAAAAAAAGCCTATGCGGAAAATCGGGGAAAAGGTTGAACTCTGTTGGTTCGTGGTTGTTTTTAAATGTACCAAGCGCTTCCTTGAAAGGTGTAAAAAAAAGATTGGGCCAAACCGAGATAGTTCCTTTTACTCTGTGTCTGAATAGTTTTTAGTTGGTATATTGTATTAATAATATGCATGGTAACGATGTATTCTGCAAGATATTACCAGGATACGAAACCAAAGCATAGAATTAATAATATACAAGTTACCAGAGAGTCTAGAGGGGAGAGTTTTAACTCGTTATAGTATATTAAAATATGTTTATGATCCTATAAACATTTGTTTACAGCTCTACGATGATAAACAGATAAAAAAAAAAAGAAATCTGATGTAAGCCGTGTATCCAGGGCGTTTTAGACCTTGAATAGGTTTGGATTCGTGAATGAAAGTAAGCAAACATATTTTCAAAATGTGTGGTCTTAACCAATAATTAGCCGCGTAATTTGTGGTGCTTGGAGAGGTTATTCGTTTGATAAGAATTGCATAAAAACGAGAAGGTACAGATTTAAATATATAAGTTTACGGGTGTAGCTCCTATCAAACGAGTAACTCCATGGTTATGACTGAATATCCCGTGCATATGTTTTTTTGTAATTTAGCTAATTACTATGTAGAACTATTAAAACTATAACAACAACACTCAAAAAATGTGTCATTTCAATTGATTCAGGAATTCCAGTCAGAAAATTTTATTATGCTAAAATGTTAAGCATTGATATAATGACATGATCAACAATCAGTGAGATTTATGTTACATAAGGAGAAGATAAGCTATCCTGCATACATCTAACTATGTCCCAATTGACACAATCCTACAGTTCACTGGCATTTCTGTAGGTTCTGCACTGATGTATGTCTTTGGGTTGTCTTTGTGAGGGGTGTGACAATCGTGTCCCTTCTAACTGTGTGTGTGGGTTGGCTGTTAGAATAGGGGATAACTTGGTTTGGTCAATAAAGTTATTTAGCTCTTCACCCCACGCAAGGATGTACAAGCCTACGAGCGTCCCAGCCTTTTACGTTTTACCTGCATTCATGGTAGTTGGACTAGTAGTAGTCCTGACACTCAACCAGATACTTTTTTTACGTTAACTGTTAATATGTAATGGTTGTTTTTGGCGCTTTTAAACTTTAAAATGCTAAATGGGGGCTCTTACATTTGAAATGTACCTTCTAGCCTGAGCAACAATGTGTGTAAATGTAAGCATATTTACCACAATTTGATATAAAATTCCCGGACGCGTTTCCGACATATAAAACACCTAATCTTTCCCACGCTGTCTCACAACACCTTTTCACCGTTTGTCCGGAAGACCACCTTTTTCACTGGAAGAACGCAGCCCGTGGGAACCACTCTGTCATAAAATTCCAAGGCGCGTTTATGACATATAAAACACCTTGATTAAACATCTGTACAGACACAGACACAAACCCCGGGGGTCACCCTCCCCACCCCCTTTTCCGTGCCCACCCATGACCCCCGAACCGGAAATAGGTTATTAAAATATCAGCTTGATCGCCGTATACTACTCTTCTTATTGTTTAGGATTTTTGCCATTTGCTGTTATTTTGCTAAATCTGTACGTTTATAGTAAATTTTAGTTTGCTCACGGCATCCAGAGAGTAACCACGTGGCTTTGGCACTGTACACGATCCAAACACCGGCGCTTTCTCGTAACTCTTAAAAGAGTTGAATGTTAAATGCCATGACGGCACAGATGACAATACACCTATGATTAATATAACTGAATTTTGAAAGCATTCTTGTATCTAGGTTACTCTACCTCCTATATGGCTATATTATAAAACAGTAAAAAAAACATTTTTAAACAATCATAAAGTACACATTTCATTAAACATTGTCACAGAATATATGGACACCATATAGTATGTATAAAAAAAACACAGGTAACAATTGTTGAGGTCTGAAAAGTAGGCATTATTTATCACTATTTTCTATTAATTCTTTTATTAAAAGAAAGCCCTCAAGTTTTTTTATTCAAAACTTTTTGGGTTTAATTTGACTTCAGAATCACATAAATGGTTCACAGGTGGAGGCTAATAGTAAACTGGTTCTACATTACAGCAATTTCTTTTATGTGTCTGAACTGGGCAGGGGATGAATACTTTAAATAATTCTATTCTATACTACTAAAAAATGTCCAAACAATAATAACAATAAACATTTGCAATGAACCATTTGTAATTCAATAAAATGTAAGAATTGGTCAAGGGTGAATACTTTTGCAAGGCAATGTAACTAACTTGTAAAATGTAGTTTGAAACCATCATTACATCTTTATTGACAACTCAAAGTCTACTATTTACAATTAATATATTGGAAATATGAAAAACAAAAATACACCAAAACAATCCCAACTCAAACAGCTACAATTCCAAGTAAAGTAAAGTGGGATCGCTGTCACAGCAGCTGTGTCCGGTGTCCAGCTGTGTACTGGCAGTAAATTAATACAGATAATACCCCAGTATTTAGCTGGCCATCTCCCCAATACAAAAACAAAGGTATGTCCAAATAGCTACCTAGCTAGCTACCTATCTCCCGCATAAAAGACTGAATAGCTGGCAAAATGGTAGCAAAATAACTTCAGCCTTATGTAGTATGTGCTTAGTCTAAAACACCAACAGCACAATGGAACACACAAGGCTCGGAGGGAGCAGTGAGGAGGTTATTCAACAAACTGGAGACAAGGAGGTGTAATTATATTAAGTTGTAAAAATATAAGTTTACTCCAAAATGTAACATAGATACAAATAAATAACTGAAAATAAAAGATTTTTTAATCATATGCTATTACAATTTGTTTAACAATAACCTGGGTGCACCCCTTACATTTTCTGGCTGTTGAACATCTTTAAATAAAATCTAAATATGCAAGTGTAACTTTCTGATTACAACACATACACACAACTGTCCTACCGCCTGGGTGGGGTGATCCCACACAAAATGAACAGAATGGAATGTTCCTAAGCACTAGGTCTTCTTAACCGGGTCCTTGTACAAAGAAACATCTAGATAGTCTTCATGGGTAGGCTCGCCATCAAACGCGTCGATCCCAATATAAAAACCTGACCTGCGCATAGGATGAACAGACCAATACTTAAATGACTACCCAACAGCAGAAGATAAGGAGGAAATATAAAAAAGAATTGTGAACTACAACAATGGTATTTTTAAATCCAATGCATACAAATTCTGTACCACAAGAAGTGATTCGTGAAATACAACTATCATATAGCAATGAGTGCAACAAAACTTACGTTCAGAGAAAAAACATGAAATGGCGTCACAATTTACATAGCATGTGGTAGCATAGTCATTTTAGTATGGTTTAGTATGGTTTAAATGTGGTTTAGTACAAATTATCTAAAACTGTCAATTAATTATCTAAAACTGCACAATTTCTAAAGTAAAGTAAAGTTAGCATTGGCCAACTAGGGCCACTATAAAATATATGCCTCAAGATTAACAGCTAACAGAGACGAATAAACCTAGTCTTTTTCCTTTAAGATGTTTCTTAATTTTTCAGATAGTTATTATAATACTTTAAGCGTTCAGTATAGCAAAATCATTCTAGTGAGGCTTGCAAAAATGACGTGTCTTCAAAAATGCTGCCAGAAACTTCAACTGACTATCTGTGTCAGGGTTCCACCCTGACTGGAATCTGTTCTGGCTCTGCCACCCCCTCTGGTGGCCTGTGGGCGACGCGCCCTTCACCGTCACTAATCACCCAGCCATCAAGCACACAGCCAACTGCTCGCACCTGTCCCTCATCACCTACTCACCTTTCCTACTTAGGTTCCTGTTTGCTCACCCCCCAGTGTCGATTCAAACACAATAGTATGCAGATCCCCACTGCTATGTGTATGTTATTTGGCTACTGCGTTACATCGCAGCCTTTTGGCTTCCAAGCTGTTTTTTTGTCATCTGCTCACCGTTCAAGACACTATCCCTGAAGTTGCGCGTTTGGATCTCAACCTTCACTCTGTGGAAACAGAATCCTTACAATCTGTAATTCAGGGGCGGAACATAACAATTTGTGGAACCCTGATATCACTGAACATTTTTATCATTATGTGACCTGTGTTACACATACCTTTGACAAAGTAAGTCCCATGGTCGAAGTCAGTGCCATTTCATTGTCACTGCTTAAACAGTACTGTAGCTAGCTAGCATTACTTGAAAACTTTAGATCCGGCAGCCATTTGCATGGCCTCATTCTGGAAAGTTTGCTTATGTAAGTTACTAGGCTACTGACTCCAGTGTGGCTATGTTTTTTGCCATAAAAACATAAATATTTCCTAAACCTTGAAACAAAACTTTCCACAAAACAATAGCAACTTAATCAGCCAGGCATTATCTTGACCGTTTGACCTCTCAGGAGGTCATCGTTTATAGTAGAATGTTGTCCTTTGTATTGTAGATTCTCGAAACCCTTAACTAGAAGAAGGCTGGATATATAACATTGTTTGAGTAGACTCCATGAGTATGTTGGTGAAAATGTGTGAAGAGAATGTAAAAACGATGTTGACATGTAGTTGTTTTTATTGAGAAACACATAGGCTGTTTTGTTTCACATTTGGACATCCCCAGGGGTTCAAATCAACTATAAGTTGTTTATTGTATGAAAATATAACATCATAAACAGAAAATCTGCATTATTCCTTACAAAAACTGTGAAATATCAACCAAAATTGTCAATGTTGTGTCCCTGCATCTGTGTGATGGAACACTTTATACAAAAAGCTAAGATAAAACATTTGTAGTTTTTTTTTATGAAATCATGAAATAGTGTTTTTGTGGTCAAGATTTGGAAGGCTTATTATTTGCAGCAGACTGTCCCCTACAAGTGGGCAAAACTGTCTAAAGGCTTCTATCTTTAACCAGTCTGGAGATATGAATAGAAATGTAACAGGTGCGCTTTTCAACACAATTATTTTCTACACAAACCCAATACCCAGTTATTATAAAAACAAAAAATTGTTAAAGAAATTATCACAAGCTTGTCCTGCTTTACATAAATGTAATTTGGTCTAGATCTCTTCAACTTTCACTGTGGACTTTCCTCTTTTCTGTGATTCTTCTCCATAAGTCTTCTCCTAATTCAGTAGGCAAAATTAAACATGCACTGAAAAGAATCACCTAAATCCTTGATGTTTGATCCGTAGGGTCTGAAACACAGAGAAGAACATGATGTTACTTAGTCTGATAATTGGTATTAGGGGTTGGCATTTTTCCCAATTTTTTTTCATCACAATCTTATAACACTTAATCACGATCCATGATCTGAATCACAATCTTCCCATTGTAGAGATGTACTATATAGAATATCCAGACTGGAGCAAGCCTATGTATTTATCTGAATGTACAATTTAAAACACAACATTAAATTAAAGAATCAGTTGCCAAAATGTTAATTAAATGGCCTGAGTTACTTTTTTATATTAAAGTTGTAATCAGCAGTTATTAGATACTCTTTAAATAACACTCAATATGAAAGTACTTAGAAATTGCAGTAGTACAATATAAACAACACTTTTGTTTGTGTACTTATCAAACTCCAAAAAATGTATCATTCTGTTATTTTTTTAAATCCCATGTTTTTCACAGATTTCAATGGCACAATATCTGCCTCCGTCACCTTGTTCCATTGCTTGCTGCTTAAGTCATATATTTTCGACTGCTCTACAGCCGTGGCCAAGTATTGGTTTACACAAAGTTAACTGCTGCAGTGTTTTTAGATCTTTTTGTCAGATGTCACTTTAGTATACTTGTAGTATACTATAGCTATTATTGACAATTCAATTAAGTACATGCCAAGAGTCAATATTTGCAGTGTTGACCCTTCTTCTTTAAGACCTCTGCAATTCGCCCTAGCATGCTGTCAATTAACTTATATCTGTGCAGCTGTCCGGGTGTATCATATATGGGTAAGGGCTTATTACATTAAGGTAGGGGGGTTGGACTCCCCATGTTCCCTTCAGTCCTAATGGGGTGGCAACGGGACGGTTGCACATCTATGGGTAGACGCCGGCCTCAGTCAAAGCTGCACTGATTTCTGACTGCACTGATTTTTTGCCTGGTTCAATGTCTACTAGTTGTAGAGTGGTTGATTCCACATAGTGACTTTAATTCATTTCTTTACTCTTCTTGAGGTGTGGCTACAGCAGTTCCGTAAACATATTTCATACATACACTTCATAAGTGTCACGTGGGTTGTGTTGCGTTTTCTGCTGATTCTTATTCTCATAAATATTTTGATTATTAAATACGTTTGTAAACAGAAAGACCTTATAATTTTTTACGCTCTATAAGATTTTACATTCAATGCAATTTTGTACGCTCTATAAGAGTTTACATTCAACACAATTTTGTAAGCTCTATAAGAGTTTACATTCAACACAATTGTGTAAGCTCTATAAGAGTTTGCATTCAACACAATTTTGTAAGCTCTATAAGAGTTTACATTCAACACAATTTTGTAAGCTCTATAAGAGTTTACATTCAACACAATTTTGTAAGCTCTATAAGAGTTTACATTCAACACAATTTTGTAAGCTCTATAAGATTTTACATTCAACACAATTTTGTAAGCTCTATAAGATTTTACATTCAACACTATTTTGTAAGCTCTCTAAGAGTTTACGTTCAACACAATTTTGTAAGCTCTATAAGAGTTTACGTTCAACACAATTTTGTAAGCTCTATAAGATTTTACATTCAACACAATTTTGTAAGCTCTATAAGATTTTACATTCAGCACAATTTTGTAAGCTCTATAAGAGTTTACATTCAACACAATTTTGTCAGGCAGTCAACACAGTGTTGCTAACATTTGCATGTTTTTATTCATTACATTTTGTTCACATGAGAAACGTAGAGGCCCAGTAAATCTTACTAGCAGCAATATCCTTGCCTTTTTGGGCAAATCAATGATGACTGCACGTTTACTGTACCATCACATCCCTGTGTAATAATAAAGACCACTGTTCATATTAAAATAGAAAGTTTCTCTCCTCACTCACCTCTCTTGCACCTCTTACACATTGTGACCACAGCAAATATGATCAGGATCACTACCACCAGTCCAAGGGGTGGGGCTGTAATCATCACAACAGAGCATTCAGACTATACTGTTGGATTCCTGTCAATGTATATTATGAGCAGGTACATTTGAACATTTAGTTGCATATATGTTACTGAAAAGACTCTTTGACACTTAATTATATAATAGGTGCATGCAGATGGATGGTACAGCGTAAGTTCATTATCTCTCACCCCAATACACGTGATGGGGTTGTCCTCCTTAAAGTAAAACACATTGGATTCTTGTCAATGTATATTATGAGCAGGTACATTTGAACATATAGTTGCATATATGTTACTGAAAAGACTCTTTGACACTTAATCATATAATAGGTGCGTGCAGGTGGATGTTACAGCGTAAGTTCATTATCTCTCACCCGAATTCACGTGGTGTGGTTGTCCTTAAAGTAAAACACATTGGATTCTTGTCAATTTATATTATGAGCAGGTACATTTGAACATATAGTAGGTAATGTTACTGAAAAGACTCTTTGACACTTAATCATATAATATGTGCATGCAGATGGATGTTACAGCGTAAGTTCATTATCTCTCACCCAAATTCACGTGATGGGGTTGTCCTTAAAGTAAAACACATTGGTTATGGTTTCAGTGTCATAGTAAACACATCTCTGTTCATTTCGAAATAACAATTTTCAGTGTCAGGAAAGAATTTAAAATAATATAGTACACTGATCATCAAGGTTGTGTTACGTCAACGTAACAAATATGTATCTTAATATAAAATAAAGTAATACTGACCAGCAGTTACAGTAGGAAGAAGTCCTATTCCCAGGATCAGCAGGATAATAAACGTCATGTTGATGTTTATCAATTAGCCTTTGTGAGACCTTGTCCTTCTGAGGCTTGAGACCCAAATTAAATGAAAGTTTGCATGCATCAAGTCATAATGAGCTTGGATGTCATTTTTGAGCCAATGAGAAGGTATCTCGTATTAACCCTTAAACGTCTAAGGCCTTCTTGGGAATTCAAATTGCGCCAGGCACTATCTTGACATTTTGACGTCTCAGGAGGTCATCCTTTATAGTAGAATGACGTCCTTTGTATTGTGGATTCTCAAAAGCCTTAACTAGAATAAGAATGAATAGATAACATTGTGTGAAGGGTCGGAAGCATTGAGTAGGATAGCAACCCCTTCCCCTGGAGACAGGCCGTAATATAGGTAGGACAAAAACACACACCTGAGAGCAATCAATAACCTCCACAGGTGTATCTACCTGTAGGCCCAGACTAAAAGCAGAAAAGGTAGAAGACATGAGGCAAGCTGGGCTGTTTTTGTGACCAAGAGAGAACGGGAGTTGTCATGAATGTTATATGAGGCTGAAAATTGTTTCCTGGTTATTCTCTTTGTATTTAATTTATTTTCCTTTTCTGGCCATTGAAAGAAGAGTGCCCTTTTTTGACAGAAGTGAGAAAATAAACGTGAGCAACAGCACTCCTTTAAAACAATCTTTCTGGTCTCCGTGTCTCAATGAGGGCTCTCCCGCTGTGATCTTAAGAAATGCAAATGAACGTGCTCTCAGACCTTACACACGTTCACAATTGTATGAGAAGACTCCATGAGTATACTTGTGAAAAAGTGTGAAGAGAATATAAAAACGTATGATGACATGTAGTTGTTTTTACACAATCAACATGTCATTCGTTGCAGCAGACTGTCCCCTACAATGTGAAAAAAACAGTAGGCTTCTATCTTTAACCAGTCTGGAGATATGAATAGAAATGTAACGGGTGCGCTAGTAAAATCTGTATGGAAACAAACTGAAGTAGACTAAATGAAACTGAAGGTGCAAATTGGTAAAAATCTAACATCTTAAATCATAGCTGTTAAAAAAAGATATTTCTTAATTGTTGGATACATATTTTTGAATTTAGGCCTTTGTTAATGTTCCAGTGCATAAATGACTACAAATAATTATATGGCAGCTTTTTAACCAACTCAGTTTCTCATAAAGAGTTTCATTTGGGTTGTTACTCAATTCAGGGTGTTGTTAATGGCTGTTTAAGCAGATAATTCAAAACTCACGCTTTTCTAGGTTCACAGAAAAGTCAACTGAAAATATTAATTTCCCCAAAGCACTTAAGGAAACCAAATACTTTCTTATAAACAACTTTTAATGTAATTACAGGTGATTACAAGGGAGAAAGAGCCCCCAGGCAGATTCTCCTAAGAAAGACACATTCCTGCTCACACCCAAACTTACTTGGCCCAGTGCCAGCCCTCAACATATGTTAACCAATTAGGGGTAATATTTGTGTTAACTTACAGAACAAGGCTTATCAACTGTCTCCTAAAGCCACGTACTGTCACGTCCTTGTTGTGTTGCGGAACCAAACGCAGACATTGGTAAATGAAAAGTGAATTTAATTCCACATAAAACACAGACACAAACTAACACAAACTGTAAACGCTAAAAGCAAAGGTGCTGTAATAAACAACAAAACAGAACTTAAATAGCGTACAGCATATCCACTGTAAAGAGGAATTAAACAAGAAAGCAACGTGAACGTTGTATACACAAACAATAAACCACCTAGAGTGTGGCTGTAGCCTAGCCTAAGTAGGCTCCCCAATCAGAGTCAACTGAATGCAGCTGCTCTGACTGGGGAGCCCACAACGGCATAGAGAGGGCTAGAGGCCTCTCCAGGCGGCATGCCCTGAAACGGCCAGGGGCTCGCAGCCAAGGCATGACACGTACTCAGTACAAAATGGAGAAGGTAAGGGCGTGTAATCTATCCCCAAGATATGTGACGTCAGGACATGTAATTGATATACAAAAATATATTGTTTAACCTATATGTTTACAAAAATATATATGCTTGCTAAAATTATGCAAATAACTATGTTCATGCATTAATCAATTGGGCATATAGATAGGCATAATACAAATTATCCTCTTCACTGTCCTGTTGCTACTGAATCTCTGTGCTGATATGATTATGAACCTAAACAGACCATCTGCCCTAAAACAAGTTTGTAAGTTTCACTCCAATACACAACCACCACCAACATCATGTACCATTGACACAAGTCAGGATGGATCCATAGATTCATGTGGTTTATTCCAAATACATACATGACTATCTGCATGTTGCATCAGAATATGTGTTATTCCAGAAGATATTTTTCTAATCTTCAATCATCCAGGTCATCATTTGCCCACTTGTAGGGTCATCTACCTGTTCTTACCTGACATAAGTGGAACCCAGTATTATCTTCTGCTGGTATAGTTCATCTGCTTTTGATTTGTTCAGAGTTGAACTTCTGTATACTACTGTTGTAAAGAGTGGACATTTGTGGTTATTCCTACTGTATAGATTATCCATCTTCCCCGTTCTAATTTATGGTTGAAAAACAATTGAACCTCTTGACCATGTCTGCATGTTTTATATACTGACTTGGTCCCACATTTAAAGTTTGTCTATTTTTGTGACATTCATATAATCATGGCCACCTAATCATCCCCAACTTCCAGTAGGCTAATGCATTCATTCTGCTGTAGACTGTTCTTACACTGTAGAAAAGTAAAAGTGAAATCAAAATCATGGGGAAAAGATTACAGTGATGTTAAGAAGGAACCACAGAAATGAGAGCCTGGCTAGAACTGTCACACCCTGATTCACTTGTCTTACTTCATGTCTCCACCCCCACCAGGTGTCCCCCATGTTCTCGTTAGTCCTTGTGTATTTATTCCTGGGTGTTTTCTTGTTCCCGTTGCCAGTTTGTCTTGTTTGTCAAGTCAACCCGCTCCCTTGTATTCCCAGTCCTGTTTTTGCCTGTCCCTAGCTTGATCACCTGTGTACTGAACTTCTGCCTTCCTACTCACCCACTGCTTGTGACTATTGTCTGCCTGTAACTCAACTGAGCTTGCCTGTGTACCGAACCCCTGCCTGTTTGACATTGATTACCCCTGCCTGCTGGTTATTAATTAAAGCCTCTGACCAGTCCTCCTGCCTCTGTGTCTGCATTTGGGTCCTTTCCCTGAGCCTTGACCATAACATGCACAGAATTTAGTGTGGTTTGGAAGGACAATACCTATCTAAGGTCTATGGAGGTTTATGTAACATGTGTTACTGGACATCCTCTAGTCGCATTAATACCCCTTAACCTCAATACTTAAACCCACAATGCCTAAAACTTAAAGAAACCCCAATTCCAAACCCAGTAATCAGTTTTACTCAAAACCAGAAATTGACTTTTATAGCAAATGAATAGCAACATCCCAATAGTTAACGATATATTCAGTGCCTTCTGTCTGATTTGGAGTACCAAAGGTGAAATCTGTTTTTTTCATGTAGGGTTTATAAGGGCATGACAATCTTTTTATTTTGTGTGTGTGAACTAGCAAACATAATGCAGTAGAAAATATGATTCTTTAAAGACTTTATAACAACTGATACAGGGTCAGATATTAACTCCATTGCTGATGATTAATGATAAGATTAAGATATTCTGATCCAAGATCTGTGAAGAGGAAACTTCTACATTGATTGTGACCAAGTCAGAGAAGAGTGAAGTAAACCTAAGATGGTGATCTTGGGTGAGTGAAACATTTTACCACAAATAGGAAAAGTTTGTATTGGGGGAGAATAAGATAATTCTAGATCTGTATTCATGGGAAGCTTCACCCAAGACCAACATGTCACATCACATGTATTTCACACACACAAGTTGTAGGCTGTACTCAGATGACCCAAGTCATTGGTATTCAACTGGAATTGACCTAAGTACCCTTCACAAAGAAATGCGTTCTTGCCTGTTCTGATGGGTTATTGAAAGTAGTGTTGGATGTGCATTCGGCAATGTGTGTTGACTGTCAAATTTCAATCTGTAGCTTATTGGAAAGACTTATGTTGAATACACACAAGCTCTCTGAGTTTTAGCACATCTTACTTGATCTATTTCGCCATTGAAATTGTAACACTTGTTTTTAAATAAATAAGACATATTAATATGCATTCATATGCATGCAGTTGTTTATATTTCTAGATAATATTTAATACTTTTCAGTGATGGACTTCAGGTATTTTGGTTTTCACTATAATAATATTTACAGCTTTTACCTCATTTACAGTAACCTCAATCTTACCTATTAATCTCTAGTTTCACACGAGCACAATTCCTATCCTTTTTCCAGTCTTTGGGTCAATTTGTTTAATTTGTAAATGCTGTTTCAAGTAATAGTAGTACCTTTTGCTTAAGGTAACAAAACACGTGATGACACTTTAATGGGATCTTTCAAGGCATCAACCTGAATACCACAGTTTGGATTCAAGCATAAACTTGTTTTCCTGGTCTCATTACACGTTGTTCCTTTGACCAAGCTGAGGTTGATCAGGGGAGGGCACTGTAACTAACTTGTAAAATGCTGTATATAGACATCATTACATACTTTATTGACAATTCACATTATACTATTTACAACGTGTATATTGTAAATAAAAAAAACAATACCCCAAAGCAATACCAAAGATCTAAATGATACAGGCACAAATAAACAACATTGTTTTGTCCTCTCAAACAATATTATATACAAACAACCTAATACCTCGTTAGTGTAAATAAAATACAAATTTACATTTTAGTTAAACAAACAAATCACAGCCCAGTCCTGAGATAAATATATTTTTTTCTTGATGCACATCACTTCAACTTTCACTTCAGGTCTTTCCTCTCCAGTCTGTGATAAAGTGTGCTCTTTATTCAGTATGAAAAATTAAACATTCACTGAAAAGCAAAACCTAAATCCTAAAACCTAAATCCTTTGGATTTGATCCTTACATACTTCTCTATTAACTCAAACTACTGTAGCATTACATGAAATTAGGTGATCAAAAGAAAGTTGACATTTCTAAGACAGACAGACATCCATGCTATTCACCTGGTTGATTTTGTTAACAGAGAAAGACATCATGCTTGTGGAGCAGCGTTGATGTATTCAGAACCATCATTCCAGCCTGCATGACAACAAGGCAAAACTACACTTTAAAACTAGTACAGTGAAGCCCAATACATCCAAAAGGACATAATAAATGGTTCAAGTGTGCATTAGAAATCTGTTTCAGGCAAAACATTAGAATAGGAAACAACATGAAGGCACTTACTGTTAGCTGGAACAAAGCCTGGAACACAGAGAAGAACATGTTGTTAATGAGTCTGATAATTGGTATGATACATTTCGAGATAGTATTCAGAACACTTAATTCCTACAATTGTACAGAAGAAAATTTCATTGAAGTATCGCTCACAAAACAGTTTGAAAAGTGCAAACCATAACATATTTTGATAATATATTTCAAAAATATATAATTCTTCGAAGCCAATCACTAGTTTTTTTCAATCTCTATGAGATGTATCCTAAAAGCATTCAACACAGCGATGCTAGCTATTTAAAGAAAACAGTTATTCATTGGGATTCACATGACAAAAATAAAGGAGCCCAGTGCAGTAAGGTGTGGTTACAAATACATTAAACAAGTACCATTAAAGCCCCAAGTGTCAGGGTCCATCCTGACCTGTTTCCGTCTGGTCCCATGGCACCCTCTGGTGGCCTATTTGGCAGTACGCCTCACAGTCTCACAACACTCAGTCATCAAGCACCTGGCCACTTCACACACCTGTCCTTCATCAGTGTTCGTTATCACCTCTTCATAACTTCCGGTTTTTTGACCCCACAGGGTCGATTCAAACTAATACAACGCAAGTTCTTATCACTGCTACGTATTACGTTATTTGACCTTCTACTCAGTAGAATTGGCTTTCTAGCCTTTTTGTTTTCTTTATGCCTAGTGGCATTTATTATCAGCACCTATCGTTCTGCTTACTGCCATTACCAGTAAGCACTATAAATGATCATTACTCAACTCCCCACTATCGTCGTGCTTTTGGGTCCACCCTTCACTCTGTTCACTCGAGACCTTACACCAAGACCAATAGAAACTGCAGTTTCTCTCCACACTCACCTGTTCTTCTCTTCTTCCAGGTGACGACCCCGATAACAACAGCAGTTATGACCAGGAGACCAGCTATTACCACTCCAATGATGGGGCCCATGGAGGTGGGCTCATTTACACCTGTAATCATCACAACAGAGCATTAGACTGTTACTTGGAGTTAGAGATTGATGTGGAAAATGGATTTCTGCAGGTTTTTAATGTTCACAGGGGATTCATGCAGGAATGGTATGAACAGTGCAGTAATTGTTGTTTTGGGAGGAAATTGTTTTGAATGTTTTCCATGCAGTCAAACAGGTACACTATTCATCAATCACCCTAGAAACGCACACACACATATATATCAAAGTGTGGGCAGAAGTATTTCTGACTTAAAATTAGCACAGTTTAAGGCAATCAATATTTTTATTGGACTGGACAGGAACTTCGTTGTGGTGGTAGAATGTTTGTGGGGATTAGGACAGGATGAGACAGGACAGGAATTCATATTCACTCTGTAAACCTCTACCTTTCGTCACACACCGTGGTGAATGTTTTGATTTCATACCAATGAACTTTGACCAGCATCTCTTTTCATTTCAAAATAAGAATCAGGAGGTGACTGTCAATGTGAAAATAGTATACCATCAACAAGGTAGTGTTACTGAGTGGAGTGTACTTCTAATATTCTCACATTCAGTAGTCTGGTTTGGTTGGGTATAATGAATGTTGAATCAGTACTCTAGTATCTCTCCATCATACCCCTGATGAATGAACTATAGTGCTGATGAGCAGTGTGTAATAAAAACAATGGTATAGTTTTTTAGGTCTAATTAATGTTAAATCAGTATAATCTCTCTTACCCCTGTTGGTCTGGATCTCATCCTCAGTCAGAACCTTGATGAAGTCCTCCTTGATACCAGAGACCTGAACCACACACTGATACTTGTTGTTCTTCCACTCTTCAGGATTCACATTCAGATGGATGCTTTTCTGGAATGTTCCATCACCATTAGGGAGAGTATCTCCAACCTCCAAATCTTCTTGGTGATCTTGTCCATCTTTCTTCCAGGTCACCATGACTCTACTGGGGTAAAAACCTGTAGCGTGGCAGATCACTGAAGAGTTAGGGGTCTTCTGGTGCAGGGACACTGATGGAGGGACTGGAGAGAGGGAGAGAGACAGGGGGAGACAAAAGCAGATATAAATCTACTTAAAACAAGAATGTCAATAATTTTGACCCTTTATGTCTTGGAAAATACACGTACTGTAGAATTTGAGAAAATGTTAAATGTTGTTAATTACATTGAATCAATAATATAGTACAATATATTATATTCCATTATATTCCAGCTGGCTGGGGTCTTCATGGACATCTTCAACCTGTCACTGTTGTCCCAAGCGGTTGTCCCCATGTGCTTAAAGACCACAACCATTGTGCCAGTGCCAAAGCTGTCGACTGCGTCTGCCCTAAATGACTTCCGACCTGTCGCACTCACCCCCACAATCATGAAGTGCTTCAAAAGACTGGTCTTGGCTCATTTTAAGACCTGCCTCCCTCCAACTTTGAACACACCAGTATGACTTCAGCTCAGCGTTCAACACGGTCACCCCCTCCAGACTAGTTACCAAACTCCACAACCTTGGGTTCAGCCCCTCTCTCTGCAACTGGACTCTAGACTTTCTTACCAACAGACCCCAGTCTGTCAGGTTAGACAATCTCACCTCCTCCACCCTGACCCTGAACACTGGTGTCCCACAGGGCTGTGTGCTTGGCCCACTCCTGTACTGTCTTTTCTCCCATGACTGCGTCCCTCTGCACAGCTCCAACACCATCGTCAAGTTTGCGGACGACACCACGGTGGCTGGTCTGATCAGCGACAACGATGAGTCAGCCTACAGAGAGGAGGTCAAGTACCTTGTGGCTTGGTGCGCAGATAACAACCTGGCCCTCAACAACAAGAAGACCAAAGAACTGTGTGGATTACAGGAAGTCTAAAGGTTGCAACCATTCCCCAGTCTTCATTGATGGGACCACGGTGAAACGTGTGGCCAGCTTCAAATTCCTGGGTGTCCACATCTCCAGGGACCTCTCCTGGTCCTTTAACACCTCAATCCTGGTAAAAAAGGCACAGCAGCGCCTGTACTTTTTAAGGAAGTTAAAGAAGGCCCGCCTATCTACAAACATCCTGATAAACATTTACCCCTGCACAGTCGAGAGCATCCTGACTAACTGTGCCGCAGTTTGGTACAACGGGTGCTCTGCGGCCGACCGGAACCGCCCAGCGCATCATTGGTGTCCAGCTCCCCGCCATCAAAGACCTCCAGCACAAGCGCTGTCTGCAGAGAGCTCGTGGCATCATCAGGGACCCCTCACACCCGAGTCACAAACTTATCGCCCCCCTGCCATCTGGCAAGCGGTACCGGTCTCTTCATTCTCGCACCAGCCGGCTTAGGAACAGTTTCTTCCCAGCTACTGTTAACCTACTGAACTCTGTGTCTTAACGATAGGCTTCCTCCTGCTCCGCACATGCTACCTCATCATTATTGCCATTTGCACAATTTATACTGTCTGTAATTCTTATTGCATATTTACACCTGGACACCTCATCTGACCCTTGCAGTAATGCATTCCGTTTGTACTGCTAACTGCACATCCGCACTTTGTACATTGCTTATTGCACCTTATTTAACCATCCCATTTGCACACCAATACACTGTATTTTGCTTATTGCACATTACTTAAACATGCCATTTACACACTGCCCTTCACAACATTTTTGCACTGCTCTTTTTTGCACTTCTGGTTCGATGCTTCCTGCATTTCGTTGTTCTGTACTTGTACTGTTCAATGACAATAAAGTTGAATCTAATCTAATTTACAATTATAATTTTGTAAATGTGGAATTTTGTTAATTTTATGCATCCTTTTTTGCTTATCTTTATCAAGTATAGTATTGTAATACAGTATTGTTGCTCAAACTTACTTCATTTATGTTTTGCATCAGTGAGAACCACCCATTCATGCAAATTACACTGAAAATTTCTCAGGAGTGAATGAGTGAAGGATGGGAGAGAAAATGTGATTTAGAGAAAGGATAGAGAGGTAATGACAGGAGAAGAAAGGAGAAAGACAGAGAAAGAGAGAGCAGAGAAATAATCATAAAGTCAAAATAAACTATGATATTGCAATTTCTTTGTCATTCCAGCTCCATCATGTTCAGTGTCTCTGTACCTGTTTTCATCAGACTGGTTTTGTCAGAGTCCAGATACGTCCTCAGCAAATCAATACACTCCTGGGAGAGGTTATTGTCCCACTTGTTATTGGTGATGACTGCCTGTGGTTTAGAAGCGATCCATGTTAATGTCTTCAGATCCAATGAGATCAAGTCTTCTCCATCATATCCATGCTGCAAAAATCCCTCTGTGACATTAGTTTCATCATCCCACTCACATCCCTTTATCATCTGAAATGTGTGTACCCCTGAGAGAAAGAGAGAGAGAGCACATCAACTCTGATGTTGAGAGCACAGTGCTCTGACTGTTCACCACATTCAATGTATTCTCTGTGACTGTTATTGTCATTGTTATTTGGGACTGTTGTTTAATCAGATCCATCTCAGACCTGCTATTGTGTGATGTCACATATTCACTAACTTTGACACAAACATGCACACACACACCCACATGCACACACGCATCAAGGCTGCCAAGTATGCAAAATAAGGACTAAATGGGTTGTTGAGATACAGATTAAACAACTTCAAGTTAGGAACACCCATAAATGGACTGTAAGTGCAATAAACATGAAAGGCAGATGCAAATGTATAACTAGAGAAAATCTGAGATATATGAATTCAATTGGTAATGATTATTAGGACCTTCTTTGGTACGTCCGGACTTGTGGCCTCTGGGTGTTCTTTGTTTAAGGTGAGGTTCTAGTGTGTAATAGTAAGACTGCTTTTTTCTCTCTGTACTAACAATTAGGATTGTCACAATGGGTGTAAAATGAATAGACATACAGTGGAGGAAAAAACGATTTGATCCCCTTTTGATTTTGTAAGTTTGCCCACTGACAAAGAAATCAGTCTATCATTTTTATGGTAGGTTTATTTGAACAGCAAGAGACAGAATAACAACAAACAAATCCAGATATACTCAAATAAGTATTTGACCCCTTTGCACAACATGACTTAGTACTTGGTGGCAAAACCCTTGTTGTCAATCACAGAGGTCAGACGTTTCTTGTAGTTGGTCACCAGGTTTGCACACATCTCAGGAGGGATTTTGTCTCACTCCTCTTTATACAGAGATAGTATGAATTCAATTGTATTGATTATCAGGACCTTCTTTGGTACGGCCTGACTTGTGGCCTTTGGGTTAAAGGTGAGGTTCTAGTTTGTACTAGTAAGACTGCTTTGTTTTTCTCTGTAATACTGATTAGGAACATCATAACAGGCGTAAAATGATTAGACACAATTGAAATAGTTGCTGTGGCTGTATTTCAGCATCTGTATTTTTGTACGTGGGGTAATGCACACCTGATGGGCTACTGAACTATGTGCTTCAGCTTTCACTCAGCGCTGTATGTTTAAATCGTTTTTTCTTTGAGGACATGCTACTTAACATTTGGTGTCAAGTAGATTTAACTCTGTTGCATGGTCTGTTGCAGGGAGCCTTTTTTCCTATGCTATGCCTGTGATTGTTTCCCATGTGTTCCTTGTTAAAGTAGGACCTGATATCAAACAACAAACAAAAGTATGATAAAAACTAGAGCTGGGGAATATAATCTATTTTCAGATGGATCGCGATCCTGACGTGAACGATTCTGAATCGATTCATAAACAGTAATAATCGATTTTTGGTTTTAATTATTAAATATGATATATATTTGAATAAGTCACGTCAGCATCGTGACATAGTACTGTTTCTTGTGAATGAATACACTTAGTAACTGTATAGAAAAGACAAACAAGCTTGATAAAGATGTCGAGTCTAGATTAAATCGTTCAGCAATACTACAGATATATGGAGACATGTTCCGTTTTCACTCGGAGCTGGAGTTAGCATCAAACCCACAATACGCAGCTAATCAGCCTATTATACAACAATTAAAGCTATCAACTGTACCTCAGATGTCCAAAAGGACAAAGAAGATCACACAGTCCAGTGCCACATTTATTGCAAGGATCATCGCCAATTATAGCAGGTTGTAAGGATCTCTTACCCGGTCGTGGAAAACAAATGCTTTCGCTTCCCCCTCCATACCCTGGTGCAAAAATACCTAATCCCTTCTTTGACAACGCAATACTGGTGGTGAACAGTGACACAACATCCAGAGTAACGAAGTCGATGCGTAAGACGTCCGAGTGGTCATCACCTGCGATTCCTGGACATTCATCTGCACAGACTCATGTGTAACGGTAAAAGTGACAACAAGAGCACTGGAAAGACTACAGCAAGACAACCCCCAAAAAGGGAATGGTTTTGCAGGCGGTGGCCACAGATAATGGCTCTCCTTATCCTTCGTGACCGATTTTGTTATTGTTTCTTCCCTAGTTCTGCATTTTGCTAGTGTCCTTGTCACTACTGGTTGCATGAGGCAGCCCATTCAGGTTGCACCGGTAGTCCAGCTCCCCCAGGATGGCACCCCCATACGTGCCGTTGCAACAAGGTTTGCTGTGTCTCCCAGTACAGTCTCAAGAGCATGGAGGAGATACCAGGAGATGAGTGCTGGACAGGGCCGTAGAAGTGCATCAACCCAGCAACAGGACCGGAATCTGCTCCGTTGTGCAAGGAGGAACAGGAGGAGGTGATCTCCAGTGGTCTGCTGGTGTGCATGTTCTGGGGAGGCATATCTTTGGAACTGTCACACAGACCTCCTTGTGCAAGCCAACGGTTCCCTTACTGAAGTTAAGTACAGGGATGAAATCCCCAAACCCATCATAAGACCTTAAGCTCGTGCAGTGGACCTTGGAACAATGCCCGGTCAGGGTGTGTAGGCAGTTTCTGGATGACAAAGGAATTGATGCCGTTGACTGACCCTCACGTTCCCCAGACCTGAATCCAATGGATAACATCTGGGACGTTATGTATTGGTGCATCCAACACCACCAAGTAGCACCACAGACTGTCAAAGAGTTCTTGATGCCCTGATCCAGGTCTGGGAGGAGATCCCCAAGGACTCCATCCGCCATCTCATGTCGGGATTGCATACAGGCATGTGGGGGCCATACACACTACTGAGTGACATTATGAGTTGGCGTGATGAAAGTCCTTCAAATTTAAAACAGCCTGTGATTTCAATTGTTTAGTTTGATTTTGGGTGGGACTTTGAATCCAGCCCTCAATTGGTTGGGATTTTGGTTTCCATTGACAGTTGTATCATTTTGTTTTTAACAAATTACAATGTACAGTAAAGCTTTTGATCTTTGATATATTTTGTTCAGCAAGACCCAATGTGTGATTTAAGTTTTCCGGTAATTTTTTTTTAGCAGTGTATTAGTATCATTCCATGAAAGGTCATAGTATTTGTCATTGTTGGATTTTAATTAATCAAAACACTGCAAGTCTGTGTGTACATACCTGTAGACATGGATTGGTTGTATACATCCTCTCTTTGAAGGTAGGCTTTAGACCTTTGATGTGCAACAATAGCAATCTGAGACATTGTGTCCCAGTAGTCTGGTCCTTCTCTTTTAATCCACTCAGTCTTGGGAACTGCAGTCTTAGTGTTGCTGTCAAAGTAGGCAAACTGGCCATTGTCTTGCAGAGCTACCGCAGTGAACTCTGGGAAGTTAAAATCACCAGGAACCGTAGCGCATATGTATTTCAGAGAGTGGACAGCTATGGACAACAAGAGAGACAATTGATAAGCACTCTGACATGAGACAAAATCATTCAACTTCAAGACAGGTATTCTTATACGGAGGCAGGAGGATGCCATGAGTCCTTCCTGGTTACTTCATTAAGCCGCCTGTAGTCCGCAAAGAACCGCAGCTTACCCCCCTTCTTCGGAACCATGACGACTGGCGCCGCCCAGGGGCTGTCTGAGGGCTCAATGAAGTCTGCGCGCTGCATCTCCAACACAGCTTGGTCTGCCGCCTCCTGGCGTGCCAGCGGGATTCGACGGGGACGCATCTTGATTGGTCGAGCGTCACCTGTGTCGATCTCATGCTGCACTAGATG
>JACXGK010002580.1:40151-53225 GCA_016801125.1 Novumbra hubbsi | reverse complement strand
AGAGAGAGAGAGCGAGAGAGGCAGAGAGAGAGAGCGAGAGAGCGATGGAGGCAGAGAGAAGGAGAGAGCGATACATACAGGCATGGTCCTGTATAGACCTTTTAATAAAAACATCTAACAATCGCAGAGCTTTTCCTTGATCTAAGAAGCCCCTCCAACCACAACGACCTGGCCCCTTGGACTGGCCCACAAGGCCTAACAGCGCTGTTACAGAGACTATAAGGAGAGGCGTCCTCCATGGAGACGATGCCCCGTGGTTGGCACGGCCCTGGATGTACGAGACCAGAAAAGCAACCTTGTCGGGGACTGCTGGGAAATCAACGCTGATGCTAGCCAAACCCGCTAACCCAGATCATGACGCAGCTGGACGTCAGAACCGGTCGAGGCACTACAGTCCGGCGTGGGCGCCCCGCCGTCAGGGTACTCACGAGGGGCGGTCCTCCAGAATGAGCGCTGTGGTGGAGCGAGGCTCCAAGTCCAGGCTCCTCCTCACACTCTGCCTGGCTGAAGGACTGAGGCCAGGGCCATCTCTACTGCTCTTAGTTTCATATTCCTAGAAATGACAGAACACACACACACACACACACACACACACACACACAGATGAGGCCGAGCCTTAATGGGATTTGCATGCATATCTGTGGTCTTGTGTGTAATGACACGTCAGACCTGGTGACTCTGAACTCATTTAAAATGATACGGGACTTGTTCAAATCCAACGTGGAGAAGGACAAAAGCCATTTGGGCTGCCATCTCACACACACGCCTCTTGAGCGTGAAAGGGGGGCCCCTCAGGGCCCCAGTCTAATAACCGTGGCCCTGTCAAGCCCCCTGTGGGTTCGGTGACGCCCGGAAATTAAAGGAGCAGCTTAGCACAGACTTAATGACTCACTCACAGGGCGTGTGCACGTGCAACACCAAAGGCCCATGCTTGAGTCAACAGGTAGCGTGAGAAACCTCATTTTTTCACCTGAAGGACAACAAATCATAATGTGTCACATATTAAACTTTTCCCCAGCTAGCACACCTATTCAGTTAGTTCCACAAGCCCTTTCACATTTGAACCAGATGAGCAGACTACAATGGCATCATTAAGCGACATGGCAAACTACAGCAACATCATAAAGCGACATAGCAGACTACAATGACATCATTAAGCAACATAGCAGAACACAATGGCATCATAAAGCGACATAGCAAACGACATTGACATTATAAAGCAACATAGCAGACTACAATGACATCATAAAGACACAAAGCAGACTACAATGACATCATGAAGCGACATAGCAGACTACAATGACATCATGAAGCAACATCGCAGACTACAATGACATCATGAAGCAACATCGCAGACTACAATGACATCATAAAGTGACATAGACTACAATGACATTAAAAGGCGACATAGCAGACTACATTGACATTATAAAGCAACACAGCAGACTACAATGACATGAAGCGACATAGGATACAGGGATATCAGGTGTCACACAGGCAGACAGATGGTATGATCATGGACACGATCAGGACATAAAAGCAAAAATAAATGTTGATAAGAGGGAAATATCCATATGGTTTACCTTATTCATTAATTAGTTCCCTAAAAAAGGGGGAAGAGACACCAAGGGCTGATCAGGGACTCGTGTGTGTGTGTGTGTGTGTGTGTGAGAGAGAAAGAGCTGTGTTGTGACAGCTTTCATCTAGAGTGGTCTCCAAAATGGCCTCTAGTGCCTCTTGAGCTGTTAACAATTCAGGAGGGGGAGTGCAGCTCGATCAGTACACTCCTGTTTGATGATCACAGCCAAGTCCTGCGAGCAGCCTCCTCTCAGAAGTGGAAAATAAGATAATAATATAAACATTTCCAACTATACACACCGGTAGAAAACGTTGTGTTATTAGTTGTTGGAAAAATAACTGCCTCTCCCCATCATCCACTCAACCACACACTAGACAACGAATGAGACACCAAACACTTGCCGCACAATAGAACTGAAGGAACATGAGTATTCCTCGTTCTCTGTTGCGGTCGAGAAGTGAGCACATAAGAGACTCCACAGGAGTGTGGTTTAGAAAGTGTCAATTCAGAACAGAACTTCCGAAACATTTCCAGTTCCTGTGACAAGGCAACAAATGCATGGGGTCAAACATTTTAAATAAACACTGTCGTCCGAACCGCAAAGAGAAATATCTTCAACAAAGAAAAACAGAAAGAGCTCCCAATTCTCACAAATCAAGTGGGAGAAAGGGACTGATAAAAGAGTGATGTAGAGAGCAGAAAGAAATGAGAAGAGAGGACAAGCGACAGAGAGAGACAACAAAGGAAAGCGATGGGGGAAAGAGGGAGAGAGGCAAACCCTGTGCCCCCTAACTAGGATGCATGACTGGGCCTCTATGGGCAAGATGGGAAGTGGGAGATACTCAAAAGGCATTTCTTAGGCAAGCTGCATTCACCACAGGCACGAAGCACATGGGGCCTCACCTAAAACCACACAAAACAAGCACTCCACAAGAGTGCCCCGGCGTAACCAGCGAGGTGAATTGGCTCTACGAGCTTGGGGTCGGTGTTGCCGCTCAGACAACCGGTGAGTCACTGACAGAGGGGGGAGGGGGGGGGGGGTTAAAACAGGAAGGAAGAGACATGCGCTACTTTCCTGAGACGTATCGATGGAGACTGCGAGACGGATAAACTCACAGACGTCGATATCCTCAGACTCCGGCTTCCAGGGCAGCCACGTTCTCGTTAAAGCCCTCCCAGTAACTTGTCTGGGACCTTTATCTCATTTGTGACCACGGTCCTAAGTGGTACGTCGAGAACATGGCGGCGTGAATTCAAACGCTATGGAAACGACCCACGCAAACCAGCACATCTCTATTGAGCCTTTCTTTCACGCTCTACTAACGTAAACCGGCCAGTAGACCCGCCATCCCCCTTGTGACCAGTGATTCATGTGGGCTCCATGTACAGCTTTGTCACACCACCTCAGAAGCCCAGGGCCAGCATCACCCTCAGCCTATGGCAGCCTAGGGTTTCCCAGGGCCGGTGTTGGTGACATGATTGGTGCATACACTGCCTTTCCTTTTAACTGACACACAGTCTTGTCCTATCAACAAACAGCCCGGTGAAGGCACTAGTCAGTAGGTCAGTGCGTAGTGTGCCAGGATAGAGGCTTAGATTCCCTGCACCATGCAGATTGTTAAAATGGATGACTAAGTGGCTTTGGAGTTCAGAGGTCAATAAGACTGTTCTAAACGAGTCCAAGCTGGTCCAGTCAGCATGTAAAATAAGATCACTTCTAACAGTAGCTAACAGCTCACTGTCAAAGACAGTCCTACAGTGTAAAGACTGACAGAAGATACCAGCTCACTGTCATAGACCGTACTAGAGGATAAGGACTGTGACAGCAGATACCAGCTCACTAGCAAAGACGGTACTACCGGATAAAGACAGTGACAGCAGATACCAACTCAATGTCAAAAACCGTACTACAGGATAAAGACAGTGACAGCAGATACCAGCTCACTGTCATAGACTGTACTAGAGGATAAAGACTGTGACAGCAGATACCAGCTCATTGAGGAGGATAGAGGGGAGAGCCAGCTTGCCAGAGAGGATAAAGACAGTGACAGCAGATACCAGCTCATTGAGGAGGATAGAGGGGAGAGCCAGCTTGCCAGAGGACGGGGGTCAACTCTGTGACTCGGCACTCCTGAAAGAATGTGAGGCAGGAAGCACAAGAGCAAACAAAGCGGTGAGGGGAGGTGGTAATCTGGCACCTCCTACAGCAGCGACGCAAGAGCCACTGGTAAGGTCACAAGGAGACATAGGATGTGGACACGTGACTGGGAGAGAGAGAGGGGCTCAGAGAGAGAGTAAAGTGAACAAATGTGTTTCATAAATGGTTATGGCCGGTCAATAATTTATCAGACCAAAAAAAAAGCCATTCTCCACATCTGCTCTCCCACTAGTCGTTAGTACCACAGTAGACAACCCTTTTACCACTACCGACAACGTCATGCAACCGAATACCAACAAACAGCCAGGATCACATTGAACAAACACGAACCTGTGGTCTGAAGTAGCCCAGCGTTCCAGAATTCACAGAGACATAAAACTCCGGCTACAGTTCACCGTCGTTAGTAAGCAATTTCCTACAGTAATATTGTGTTTAGAAGCTCCAGGGTTACATGTCTCTAGGGATGCCTGTATGGGAAATCCCTTTTCTGTATCTCTCTAGTACACGTCGGCCTGCTCTGATGTCATTGGGAAGAGAAGAAACAAGCGTGGCAATAATGAAGAAACAAATCGAGCAGGGCCTTGCAGGTGGACCGTGTGACAGGGACCCATGACCTCTGAGGACATCAGTTAGATGGTTCTGTACTGACCAGCTGCATTGATCCGGCTTACTGGGCCAGACGAACCGGACGAGCCCCCATTTTGGTGGACTGTGCCGTGCGATTGAGATCCCAGCAGGGCCCCTGACCACTGCAGGGCTGGTTTCCAGTTCTCCTGCCACTACGGAGTTGCACATCCGTTATCCGGGCTCGTGTCCAGCACATCTTCCCATGAACACGACGTGGTTTAAAGGTAGCTGGCCACCGACATACGTGGGTGTGTGTGTGGGGGGGGTGAGCTGCATTGCACTCAGTAAAAACAGAAATGTAGTCAGCCGCTGTCCTTCAATACAGACAGTAAACAGTCAGCCAGCAGCCATAAACCAGGCAGACCCACCCAGCATCCAAATGTGACTTGACACTCGTTACATAGTCAGAAACACATTTTAGTGTCACTGATTATTCGCCTTTACGTAGCTGTGACTATTTAGACTATTGTGACTATTCGTCTACAACCAATCACGGAGTATGTTTAGTTTGAAAAGACGCATTGGAACAAGGACACTGTGCCACTGGAAGCGCAGCAAGACAACCCAGGCTCCCGGACCTAAATATTTCAGCACTTTTCACATCCCAACAGACGGACTAGAGGAAGACACAACGAAACACGAGGACACTGAGAAAACACAGTTGAAAAACAGTTCAGTTCTCTTGAGGAAAAACCAACAAAAAAAAAACAGCCGACTGGACTGGACAAACCCAACAAGGAACAGACGAGACATGAGGAGCTGGAGAAGGAACATTCAGACACACAGTGGTTAAAATCTATTATCTTCTTTCTACTCCCTCATCGTCTTTCCTCTCGTCAGACGGGTGGAAAGACAAGAGACAGCCCCACTCGCGCCCGCACCCCTGCGTCCAAACACACACACACACACACACACACACACACACACAGCGCTCACACTCACCATGAACGCTGCGGTTCCGTATAACCACCCAGAGCAGAGGGTGGGGGAGGGGAGACGGGGGTCAAGCTCCTTGCAGCGCCACGGGGGCTCCCGCGGGCCCGGCTCCGGCCCGGACGGAGGTGCAGGGCTTCGGGGGGAAACTGACGGGAGACACCCGGACACGGTGCAGCAGCTGCCGCATGACACAGCGGAGCCGCTACGCCCGCATCGCAAGAGGAGATCAGCCCCCGCCCTCTCACCGGCGCTGTGTGTGTGTGTGTGTTGGGGATTCAGCGCTGCTCTAATAGTCACCGTGGCGACGCCGAAAGGAGCTTGCTGATCCACAGCGAGCAGCCAGCCACTCTAATCGACGCCAGAGTGACGGGATACCGGATCACCCGCTCCTACCCTCTCCCCGGTTGCATTGTCGTCTCCGCGCTCTGACAGCGATGCCTCGGGTCGTTTGCTGGGTGGAGATTCCCCCCCACCCCCTCCATCTCTCGCTCCATTCGCCCCCCGCTCTCTCCACATTGAAGCCGGCATGTGTGTCTCGGCTCGGCCGTGAAAGACGGTGAATCGCTGAGTGCCCGGTTTCCCAGGCACAAAAAACACTGCTAAGATGGGGAGGGCCCAATCAGCGTAATAGGGAGCAGGGATTGGTTGACTCCCAGGTGACTGACAGCTTGGGGGGATGGGGGGGTGAAACATAGACCTCTAGGAAAAACAGAAAAAACTCCCACAGGGAATATTGTTCGGCTTGAGCCTTCAGTAGCCTTTAATAAAAAAAGCTTCCATTGAAAATCAACGGCAAATACTAAATCCATCATCATGTCACACATAAGGAGACAGTGAGAGTGTCCGAGTTGCGAATGTGAAGTTTGGCAAATTACTGGAGGAGTGCAGAAAGTCAGAGACAACAGAAATGCAGGCCAAGCATTCCAAACGTGCGACGCAGGCAGCCAGGCGAGACAAGGGCTTATGGAGTGACGGTGCAAAGACCAGACGTCCAGGAGTGGTAGACAGACGAGACTGAGAGCAGCGGTTGCCGTGGTGAGACAACAGGTTCCAGGCAGTGCTACCTGAGCCCTGGCTCCGTGGATACGGTTACCGCCGGAGACGAAGGTAAACAGGTGGACATGCGGAGCTTACCCGGCTCAGGTTTCTGCCACGCCACGGAGACGCTGGCAATTGGCAAGGACTTCACAAGCCAACGCTATACTCGGGTGTCGATATGACGGGGCTCGCGTTTCAGAAGATTCAGTATTATTATTCAGTATATAAGCAATGAAACGACAATTACTGGAATTTCAGGGCACGTTGACGATAAATAATTCAGTGACAATGTGGGGGGGGGGAACAATCGTCAAAACTCTCGACATCTCTTTGGGGTCGGTACGAGACAAGCCTGCATTTGCAGTCAAGTTACTTTTTTGGGGTCTTTAAATTATCATTCTGGACACGTCAGATCCCCGTTCAAAGCCACACGCTAGTCAAAAACAGAGACGGCACATGTGTGATGTTTACATAGAGGTGAGTGACTCCAAAGGGAGCAGGTTTCATGAAAAACCTCCATATCAAGCTGGCCATCAACCTATGAAGCAACCTAATATAGCCCTTTATACATCAGCAGTTGTCACAAAGTGATTTTACAAAAAGAAAAACGCCAGAAACCCCAATGAGCACGCAACAACAGCTTTGAAGCACAGTGTCTAGGAAAAACTCCCAATAAGTGCAGGATTTTAGGAAGAAACCTAGAGAGGAACCAGGCTCAGGGGGTTGATCAGACCTCTTCTGGCTGTGCTGGGTAATGAACAACAGAGGACGCCCCCAGGGTAGATATAGTAGCTATAGTTCACTAGGAAAACCCCAGGGTATATATAGTAGCTATAGTTCACTAGGAAACCCCCAGGGTAGACAGAGGAGCGGTAGGGGCTCATCTTAGACAACGGTCAAATGCAAAACCTTTCTGAGGGATGCAAAATTATTAGAATAATTTACGACCAGTTTCCTCTTCAATCGTCCCACCAATGAAACACGAATGAGCACATGTACTTTCACACCAAGGGTTTCTTCACTTCAAAACGTCTCTAAGAAAACGTGCTCAATTACCCCAACATGCTTAATTACCATTATGCATCTCCATCTTCACCATAGTTACAACAATGTGACATCACTGCAGTACACGTGTGTGTATGTTTAATACGGTGTGTGTGTGTGAGAGAGAAACCAGATGTCAGTGCAGCAGCAAACAGACAACAGCTTCCTCCCAGCCCCTTGAGTCACAAGCAGCACTGACCTGTTAAGCCCAACCCAACTTGGCACGGCAGCGGGTGATTGGTCAGACTAACAGGGTGGTGGCTCGTATTGGAAACACCACGGCAACCGAATAGGTAACAGTGACGGTGTATGCAGACGGTAGGCTATCCCACCGCCTGTTAACACCTTAAAACCAGACATGCACAGGCGATCATGGAAGCTGTAGCACTGGTCTCTCGGCTACTGTAAAGTCTGTAGATTTGCAGGACATGAGCTTCAAAACGGAAACATTTCCTTTGCTTTAAAGACGTGGGTGTCAAGTGGCCCGGCCCGTTGCAAAGTCAAATTTTAAACGTATTGGGCTGCCCCTGGTGAAAACCACGTCATTTTCAACGTCAGAAGATCAAGTTATAAACCTTTCAGCTTAATCTGGCCCTACCAGTCAATAATAATAATACATTTCACACATTATAAGCCTTCAGGTAACAATCTAACCAAACAGGAGTCCTGGGACATCCAAACTGTAATGTAGTAACATGCATGCCCTCACTGTAAAGCACTTTGTATAAAATGTAAAGGCTCGTTTCATGGTATGATTTCATGGTGTGTGTGTGTGTGTGTGTGTGTGATGGGGTACTACCTTGTGTGTCTTCACTGAGACATCTTTAGTGGAGATTTTCCCAAACAGCTTCCAGCCAGGGTCCTTGAGCTCCAATGGTCCCAGTTCCTTAGTCTTTCTGGCAAACAGACTCCTTAGAGATAAAGAAAAGCAAAGAAGGTGAGTGAGAGTGAGAGTGAGAGCAGGAGAGGGGCCGAAGTGGGGAGAAACAACATTGAAACTAGGACATAAAAGCCAGAACACATATTGGCCCTATTTACTAGGTCACCCTGGGGCTGAAAACAGCAACAATACAGTGTGTGTGGGGGTGTGTGTGTGTGTGTTTCCATCCCTGGCTGGGCCAGTGCACAAGATCCCCACACACAAGCAAAATCTGTGGAATAAAAATAACACCAAAGCCCCTGTGAGGGAGAGTTCCACACAGGGGCTCAACGTCCCTCGCAGGCAATTCACTCCATCACGCTTTCCACTCTACCCAGAGTTCAGTCAAACAACCATCACGCCCACTGAGCCTGACGTCGGCCCTCTAGCAAACACGGCAGGAACACAACGGAGACGGTTGGTCTATAGGTGACGTGATAACATTGTCGTGGATTAGAGGCGCCAAGCTTGACGCAACGTACTTTCACCATTCCATGAAATTCTGAACTTATTTTATCTGCAGCTTAATGAACTGCACGGTTCCCTGAGTCAAAGGGACGACCAGTTCAATATGATATATTACACTCTCAGAAATGCAAAACAGGTTTCCGAATTAAGAATTTCTCATATGAAAATAATTTGCGGCCATCATCTGAGAAAGTCACAAATACTGAAAGTCTCTCAATATCAACTGGATTATTAAACATGATATCAGTATGATTTAGCCCCCGGAGATCCCTAGCAGCTATCTAGACCTAAACTGGAGAAAACCAACCAGCATGTGAACAACTTAGAAATAAAACATAAGGGCACCAGGCATTCAAATTCATTACCGACATACTGTAAAGGTACTGTGAAAAGTTAACGTTAAGGCCACACAATAATTTAACAACACAAAGCTTACTGACCTCATCATGATGACACAGTGTACCAACAGCCAGGAGAGCCTGTACACAACCGTTCTATGAACGCCGAGAGCAACCCAGACGACAGACAGCCAGCAAGCTGTGTCGATGATTGCATTAAAAAACTGCAGAGTGAGTTACATCAGAACCCGGCTGGTCAGCCTGCTAACAGACTCCAGAGAACGCGGGAGGTTAAAGACAGCCAGCTTTAACCGGTTTGACCCCTGACCCACCCGCCGTTACGGAACCTAAAAACGGGTCTGTGTGGGTGTCACTCAGAATGGTTGCCATGATCAACAATAACCCAACAGCGAGACATGGGTACCATCTCTGCTTCAAAGCACACTAGACAAGACAAACAACTGAAAGACGGTTCAAAGTAACCGTTAGCAACAGATATTGATTGGGAAAGTGCGGCCTGCAACTTCTCAGAAAACAGTGGGATGATGAAGGGAGTTACATCTATCAGGAAGTGATCCAACCATTTGATCTCATAAGACCTGCAATAACGTGATTTGAGCCTGCAATAACGTGATTTGACCAGCGCGGCGCTGTAGAGCTAGACTGTAATGCAACCCTCCCGTACGCAATCCAATAGAAGAAAACAGCGCTAAAACTTCAGCGTGCAAAGGAAGCAGAGCAAGTAACATGTGGGAAAGTTTCACTAAAGCTCAAACTAAAAACGCTATCATCTGTAATGCGGAACTTGCTTTCAATGGGAGCACAACTTGCATCCAGGAATATAAAAAAAAAAATACCCTGGCACGAGAGGAGATGGAAACGGTGAGAGGCTGAGTGTGCTCCAGCTGGAACTAAGCAATATGACCAATTAGCGACACCAGTTCATAAAAACGCATTATTCATACTAACACCGTAGCAACATGTTCACAGACAGCAGTTAGACAGTTCAAAGCTTGCAATATATTTTCTTTCCATTTTTGCCAGATTCACTCCAGCAGAACTTCTTTGCTGCAGGAAACATTTGCTCACAAAAAAGAGCAAGTTTGTCCCGTGAGCATGTTGATATGCATTTTAATTTGCTTGATTGAACAGAAAGCCAGTCCAGAAATGATACTGTTACTGACTGTTTTTCATTGAACAGAACCCTGTTGTCTTAATGCTGCTGCCTAATATAACAGGCGTTTACATTCCATTTTCTTGGTCTGTAATGCTTATTTTTGTTTAATTTTATTGATTTAAAGCAAAAAAATGATTGGAGAGCATTTGTGATTTGAGTTAGACAAAAGTTTACAAAAAGATTTGCCTGTTCAGTATACTAAATGTAAAATAAAGATACTGTTTTCAAAAGCGGAAGTGTTTTCCTTGTATTATGTATTAGTTAGAATGATTTAGACTAAAGTTAGAATGTTTTAGTTAAAATGCAAAAGGTCACACGTCACAGTTGCCTCCAACATTTTCCCACTCTGCCTCAGTGACAGAGGCCGAAGCAACGCAAGCAATGACGGAAGACATCACATGGAGGATAGCAAACAAAATCTGCCCCTAAACATTTTTTGAAGCGTTGGGACAAATGTTAACACCCGGGCACCGGAACAAATGACCCGATGGAGGCCTGACTAGGACAAACTCTTTCCAAGTGAATCAAGTAAATAGAGCAAAAGCTCCAGAGCCGGTTTTCTCAGCTGTTAGTGAAGCCACGTGTGTAGATGTGACACCTGAATGACAATGTGCTGCGGAACATCGCCTGGAGAAGCGAACCCTGGGATGGGTTAAAATTGTATTCCTCATGAGACAAATAGAACCGATGTAGCCCTCACAGTGCAACCTGAATATGACTAGAAGGCAGGAAGTACACAGACACGGCAAAAGTGAAAAAAAAACACTCAACTTGGGTCCGACGTAGTTTGAATAGGGAAATAAAGCCTTTACTGGAAATAGGAAATTCAGTGACAAAAGTCAAAACATTTCCTAGAACGCTGCATGAGACTAGATTGGAAAGTTGGGAACTCGGTTTCTGTAAAATTACATGTCGTTGCTGTGACCTACTTATCTTAAAGATGCCTTGGGGGACTAAAAACCAAGCTGTATATGAAACAAATAGGTGACACATTACGCAATGAAAAGGGACATCTTTCAGGGAAGATAAATGAGTAACTAAAGAAGAACAGACAACCCTGAGTCTTGAACTGCAGTAACCCTGTGACTAAACATCTTGACAGCAGCCACAAAGACCCACTGAGTGCTGACGGAAACCTCTTCAGATCCTAAAGCTGCAGCATTCCCGGCTAAATCTCAAGGTTTCTACCACAAACCAGGCCTGCGCTCCTCTGAACATCCAAGCCGACGAACACCCAATAAGAATGATTCTTTTGCCGGTGGTAATGGTTTGCTGTAAGAACACTGTAGTGCAGGACTTCCTTCAATGTCTCAAATGGATGTTTCTGTAAAGCATTCATTAGTCAACCACAACCAGAAAAACTGAAATAAAGAAAAGCAACAAAGCCAGGACCGATATCGATACCGATATCCCCAGAAACAGACAAAGTGGAACAGTCTACAGTCCAAGTGCAACGAACAGAAGCAGTAGAACATTCAGGACTTGGGAGTAACATGTTACTCACTCCACAGAAACACATGCGCTGGCTAAACAAAACACTTTCAAGGCCTCACAAAAACCCGGAACGAGACAAACTGTCCCTGTTGCGGACGGCAGCAGACAATGGGAGGAAAGCAACAGGCCGATCCACTTTGGAGCAGGGCGGCGGGTTTTGTTGGTAATCCGCACACACCACACGCATGCGATGAAGGTCAAAACAAGCTTTGTCAGCATACAGACCCGTCAATGAAGAGAAGCATCGAAGGGGCCGACATCGCTGACGATCCACAACAAACAATCTGCCGGACGTAATACCAGAACAAGCTCCCCACTGTTCAGAGAGAAGCTCCTCGGACACTCCTTTGAGCAGGGCTGCGCTCTCTCTCTCTCTCTCTCTCTCGCCCTCTCAGAATACCACGGAGATTAAGGGACCGAGGGGAACTGGGACATAAGGCGTTGTCTCTCATTCAGTGCGGTCTCATGTCCATAGCGGTGTCCGGCGGAATAGACAGAAGTGGGAGAGAGAGGGGAGAGGAGAGAGGGGACACCCACCAGCCACAGGGAAGTTGTGAGACAGAGATCTTAACCACAACCCACTCAGACACCTCCCCGCCTTTAGGAGTCTGACCGAAAAATGGGAGGGAACAAGAAAGGAAGAGAATGAATATGTGAGTGTAAAGAAAGAGAATTAAAGATGTAAAAGAATGAACAGACCAGCAGAGAAAGGGATTTAACATCAGTGGCAATGGAAACGCGTGCGTTAAATAAACTTCTGGGCAAATCTCAAGCCCTCAGAGTGATAGTCACACACCCACACAAACACCAGCGGTCTCAGGTTACACAGAGGGCAGTAGGTCCAGCAGTAGTATGACAGGCTACAGACATCTCAAATTAAATAGGGGCATTGTTTGCATATTAAACAAACGTTTCATAGGAACGTGAAGTATGGAGGAAAAAACAAAACACAAAATAAAATTTGTGTACGCAAACTAGCTGCTATGCCAGAGTATGGGGAACCACAGTTCATTGGCGTGATGGGATGTGAACCCAGCCTTTAAAAAAGACCTTCAATCTGTGTTCAATGGCAACTCTGTCAGTGTCCGCGAACGCTTACTCATTGAAACGGGGCCCCAAAAGCCTCTGTTAGACTGCTAAATGATCCGCACGGAAACACAAACGGAACTTGGTCCACGCACACGGGACGGGCATCAGCGCGTAGACGGCCCGTAGGAGGAGACTGGGGAGATGTGTTCAGGGGGGGGGGGGGAAACGGATGACGCTGGGAATGGTGCCGGTTTGTTTCCCTCCGTC
>JACXGK010002580.1:0-40051 GCA_016801125.1 Novumbra hubbsi | reverse complement strand
CCAAACACACTCCTCCCCCACACGGTCAGGTCTGACCCCGGTGTGACCTCTGCGTGTTCCCACTAACACAAACAGACCTGTGCGCTGGCTGCCTGACGAGGGGTCGCGGAGAGGTCAATGTAGAGGAGAGGTCCGTAATAATGTTTCCTGGGAAACCGTGATAAATCCCCCAGGTGTTGTCAATATAAGAAAAAGAACATTATCAGACCGACATGATCTAAACATCTGCCCCACCACCGAGTCTGAACCGGCATTAAAAGCCACCAAATCAAAACCATGATGTTCTTGGCTCGGTCACAAGGAGTAAAAAACGGGTGATATAACTAAACAGTAAAGGACCAAAAGGTCCTTTAAACATTAACTGGGGACACAGGAGTAGACACAGGTGTTTGAGCGCATGTTTACTCAAATGCTCTGAGTGTTCAGCTAACATATGATAAGGTAATATTAAAGGTGTTTTAAAGCTTGGGTCCCCCATCAAGCGCAAGGTCAGGGGCCCACGGGAGTCAGCTGTTTAGAGGATTTCTGAAAGGTCCTGCACCAACTCACACAGCTCCCATTGGAGGCTTCAGACCAAGACGTTTCCAACCATAACATGATGCTGAGGTCACATAGGACCACAAGATGCCCCACACTCTGCGGTGGCGGAGAGGTGAGTGTGGGCTTCAGAAGGTTTACGGGACCAACTTGAGCAACAACGGTTTTCATGGTGTGGGGCGTGTCTGTGCGTTGGGGGACGGTTAAAACATGTCAAACAGTGAGAGCTTTCACTTCTCACAATGTAATCACTTCACAAAAATGCTCTTCGGATTGTCTGATAAGTAATCAAACCTTCAGCACCATTGTCACATCGTCAACAGTCTAGATGCCTTTAAACCATGTGCATGTACAAGGTTGATCTTTAACCCTGCATGACCTTTGCCCTTTGGATTCCGAGTTCCCACTTGCATACAAATGAATGAAAATACCTGCTGAAGAAGCTAGCCAGCGGCCCCAGCCTCCTGGGCCGGCCCTCGTCCTCTGGCCCCGAGTGTTTCCGCCTTGGGCTCCACAAATCCCCTCTGATGTCACTGCCCGGCGACGAAGACAGCGTGATGTCCGAGAAATGGGCGGGGCAGCCCTCGTCCGTCTCAAGGGTGACGATGGCGCTGGAGTCGGAGGTGACCGTGAAGTCCAGGATGTCCTCGTTGGACACCGACAGCTCCGTGCTCAAGCTGGACACGCTGCACACCGAGATGTCGTCGCTGCGGTTCAGGGCCCCGCCCCCCATTCCCGCGGAGGCGACACCCACGCCGCCAGACCTCGGGACGGGGCTGAAGAGGCGTCCGGAGTCGTAGCCGCTGCGGGGGAAGGTTGAGGACTTGCGGAGGCTGGCGCTGTCCCCGGACTGGTCCAGAGGGAGGGTGGCGGGGCCCTTGTCGTGGGGGTCTGGCCCCGGGGAAAAGCCACCTTCCCCTGGATGCAGGTGGCCGTGAACGTGCCCGGGCTGGCTGATCTCCAGCGTGGGAACGCCAGAGTCCTGGGAGGCCAGGCTGTGGCGGTCCTGGTCGTCGCGGCGACACAGGGGGCTTCCATAACGCAAGGCGGTGGCTTTGTAGCTGGGCACTGACTGCTGGGGGGGTCGGTCCTTGCCATGTTCACGGTGGTTCTGGAGGCCCGGGTCGACCGTCCCATTTTCCATTATGGTTCTGACGGACACACCTGGACAGAACGAGGAATACTTTTAAACGCTGTTGGTAAAGGAATAATCAGTTCTGCCAGTTGATTACTTCATAGGATTGCCTGTAAATGGTAATGGCACATGAAACATTTATTGACCATTCACGCAACATTTTGTTTTTCCTTCAATATACATTTTTGGATGACCATTCGCCCATGGGCTGAGCTCTCTCGGTGCATTCTGCTAATTTAACAGCACAATTGATTTGCAAAAAATAAAATAAAATCGGAAACGACTTTTTTTGTCGTGGGTGTGTTAGAAAGAGAAAGACTTTCTGGGGCAAAATACAGCAGCAATAGTCACCATGTGCTACCAGAAAAGGGGAAGTGTAACAGTATGTGAAAAAAACACCCTAGCTCTCCTATGCCTGAACCAAATACATTGCATCCTGAAAATCCCTTAATAACTGACTAAATTGGCCTGAAGTGCCAGTCTCAGTTGCAGCTTCAACCTGATCAAGAGGTTGTCATGCGAGTCTCACGTGGACTTTGCCCCATGACAGGCTGGAAACGGAAGCAGGCATACCGAAGTGCATGCTTCTTTTATCATCCAAAGCTCTACACCAGCAGGCAGGAAATAATTAACATCCGTATCCATGACAACATTATGTTTAATAGCGATAACGTCAGCATTACTGACAAGACAAGTGGCTAAAAGTCGTTTCTGGATTTTCTTTTCTCACTTATAAAAAGCATGATCTGTATTTTGTATCTGAAGCGACACTGCTCTTCCTAATTTCCTAATACTTTTTAGGGTCATGTCGCTGCCGAACCTGTTGGTGGTGAGTGATTGCCACAGTTCCCGAAAGTAGCCCGTGTTTCATAAGACATTGCGTGAGGGTCGCCCGTAACTAACATACTAGACAGGCAAAAATAAACGACACTATGGGGAAAAAAATTATACTAATAAATACAGATGAAAAAGAGACCAGGTACAAGACCAAAAGGGACTTAACATCAGATGTCAAAGAGAAAGAATGGCCTGTTCAGACAAGTGTGAATCCTGCCACTAAACACACCCTCAAATCACCCACCAAGTCTGCATTGTTCTCAAAACCATTATTGCGGGAGATGTAAATAAATAATCGGGAGACCAGAAAATCCTGTTTAGTTAGACTGTCACTAAAGGCCAACGCAATTAAGCTGGTGTGGTCCACATTGTAGTGATTTAGATTGGCAAAGCATCAGTGTTTCACTCCGAGGTAAACTCTATAGTTTCGATGCTTAATTTGAGACACTTTGCAACGGTCATCGTCAGCGCTGCACTGTGCCAAAATAAGGCAATATTGGCACATGGCGGGGAAAAAAGTAATTTTGCGTCATATATATCCACCCGTTGCACCCGCTCAACTACTAGCCGAAATTCACAAGTTCTCATACCACTTTCGCTTTCTCTCCGGTCTTTGGTCCCATCCGTGGAATATGCCATGTGGATGCTACAGGTGGTCGGTCCGTGAGGCAGGTTGCTGCCAGCTCCTCTAGCGGTCCATGGTGCGCTCCAGCAACCCACCCTCACCTCCGCTCTCAGCGTAGCTTGGTGTTTAGAGGAAATAGTTAGCGACAAGTAAGCCCTCGGAGGATCCAACGGCACACGCACAAACATCTCAATAGGCAGTGGCAAGTCAAAATACGAACGGTACCAAGAGAGGCATTTCATGGCTTTGAAGTGCCCCATATGACAATCATGTCAACTTCGCGGACGAATCGCTCGCTCACTTTCTAACGTCTCGAAGTAACACGTCGGTTTTGTATATTTTCCCTTTCCTCTATTCAAGCCAAATGGACTAACTGATACATTTGCGATGTAAGAACTAAGCATGTGAGAACTAAGCATTGAACTGCAAACTTTAAAATTGTTTTAATGCGATACAAATTGCACCCGGTAAGTTTATCCAGTCTTAGTAATTACATACCTGTCTCAGCGCATTCGCCGCCATTTTAAAATAAACTTACCCACTAGAGTGCAATGTAATCGAGCCAAGAAAGACTACCACACATCGATGGATTCACCTGTCAGGCTTCAAGGCGTAAATAATCGTCTCAAAATCTCTCCATGAAACATCGTAGTATGGTCGGTATTAGTCGTTTTGTTTTAAAAGCGAGGTTTGTCCAGGAACGTTATAATAGGTTGTTTTATACTATACCCCTAGTTTAAAAATGGTGTTTTAAACAACAGGTTGCCAGCGGTCAATGAAAACGTGTGTTTATTTTTTCCTTTTTATCATTCTACAATTTAGCTGCTAGTTTGTAATGATCAGCTATGCTGTGACATAATGGTCAATTACTTCTTACACTAGTTGCATAGTTTAGAATTCTAAAATCCATGATTAATGTATAAATTGTGTTTGTAGTAGGAAATACACACCTATACATTATGTATGTTGATCTGTATGTTATCCTGTCCTTGCAATAAAATAACCGTAAATTAATGCAGTTCAGATTCTACCTGGATGTGTTTACTGGTGCAAAACGGTTTACGTTTGCCATTTGGCACGTTTTACAATATATATTACATCCTACCAAATTCTGCTTCATTTGATTCCGCTATCTACCTGTTCGTGTACCTCCCTCGTATTATATTCCTTCAAGTCCGCTTGTTACATCACAAGGTTATATATTGGTATTTAACCTATAAAACTGATTTGAAGGGGCTGTGGGTCACTCTCTCTCGGGAGTGAATTGTTCCTAGCGTGGAAATATAAGCAATTGTTTTCGGCCGCCTTATTCTGGGACGCATAACATGCGTTCTGCCTTTTGAATTACAGGCGTGGAACCCAGCACATCAATATAAGCGAACATTTATCTTTAACAGTGAATGTATAGCCTTTTGTTTTCCACAAACACAAGTCAGTGTTATAATAGGATCAAAATACCTGCACACTCTTCTTGTAATTCCATTATTTTAAACAAATGGGCCCTCCCTATAATAATGACCAACTTTAACAAAGAGATGGTCAAAAAGTTGGAGCATGCCTATGAGTGTATGAAGCGGATAACACCACAGAAAAACCTCCACTCCACTGGCCGCGCTAGTACTAGTAGATGTCTGCCCTCAGCTGGTGCCCCAGTGTACACAAAAACAGCAGGGAAGACGCGGCATCAATACCGCCTCCTTGAGAATGTGCCGGTCTTTGCACTGACACTGGATCCCCTACATGTCTTAGTTGAGAATATCCTAACACCTAAATAATACACAAACGGAACCTGTGGTGATTTGGTTTATTCCTTTATTAAATGTTAAGAAACTCCACAATGAAACAAAATAATTTACTCAGGGTGTACATGAAATTAGAACAATACCACCACTTGAGACAGATGGGATTTGGGATGAGGTGGGATGATGTCATCTCATGGGTATGATGAGACAAGGATGAGTGCTGGATATGCTATGTTCACATCACAGTGCAATCAAAACAATGTCAAACCTCGTCAATGTAGTTTCAAACTCTCACTTGATGCATTTTCTCAAAAACCTCTCCCATATATATATATATATACACACACAACCTTACCATGAAAGAAAATAACAGAAAAACAAATTAATGTATTTCTTTTAAACTCACATGGAGGTGCTTTGTGATCCAATCTCTCATTTCTCTCACACACACGCACGAGACAAATAAAATATACATTTATTAGCTACTGCTTTTTCTTCACCTGCACTTAATATACAGTACCAGTCAAAAGTGTGGACACACTTAACAATTAATGGGTGTCCAAACATTTGACTGATACTGTGTGCGCACGCATGTATATAAATATATACACATACATACACACGCATATATACATTGAAAAACCTATTTTGTTTAACTTCGAGATGGAGCAAGATGTTGACATGCTGTTGTTATCTGAAGGACACTCCATAAATGATGGGGCCCAGGTCTTCATGCCCTTAGCTCTTCCTCAAAGATGTTTTCATGCAAAACAAAAACAGGTGACTCATCTCCACATAATGCTTGAATGTTTAAGTATACATGCGCCAAGACATTGCATATGGTCAAGGTAAGACCCTGGAAAGGTAACCCTCGCATCGGTTATGCATTCTTAAATGGTTCAGTCAGCTTTAAAAACGTAGCTCTCAAACTAAGTGCTGTACAATTCACTCTGTAGGAAGCTTGGGATTAATAAACACCTGCCCGCTGAACTCAAATACCAAATCAAGTTTCTGTAATAAATTAATGTTTGAATGAAAGCACTGATGCACTGTCACAGGTTTGTGTCTTCCACCTACTTTGGAAACAAGTATTTAGTATTTACCTACAGTATTCCTGAGTGACTGACCACTGTCTAAACAAGACAAAAAAATGAAAGCAGCCTGGAGATTTTCAGAGCAGTCTTTCATTCAAGTTTTGATCAGATTACCATAACAGGGTAAGAACAAACATCAAAGTAACAGCACTGGGTGCCGTGGCCCCTGGTAGACATGGAGGCGCTGAACAAAATGTAAATGCTTTGCCATTAACTTTGCAAGACCAACTGAAGACCACCCTCATCCATTCAGAGGATTATGAAGAGGAATAAAAATAAAAACAACAACAACATTGGATCAATGCCTGTGCTCACAATGGAGACACTACTTTGTGACAGTGCATTAGAACTAGCGCACACACACAGACTGCAGACATATTTTGGACTGCACATTAAGTGTATCACGAGTACATGGATGGATAAAAACCAAAAGGACCATAAAGGGTGGTAACAAACATGTGTTGCCTGTGCTTCAATTTCTCCTCCTCTGCCCGAGGACAATTTTACTATCCAACACCTTCCCCAAAGAAAAACAGGATAATAACAAATATTTGAAAGGGTACGGAGGGAGGTTAACAGGCATATAACAATGCAGAGATAAAGATATGCACAATGCATACAGAGAAAACAATGCATTTAGATGTGAGAACTCACAATTTAATAGTTAATGCACAGGCTGCAATGAACACTCAATCCAACAATATCGTCTCTGACTAAAGTTAGTTTGCACTTAAGAGTTTGGGCACAAATGCATGTGCAATTTAGTAACTGTGGGTTTTGCATTTGTCTTGACAAAGTTGAAACACACCATGTCATTTTGAACCAACGCGCATGTGTTCAATGCAGACACACACAACACACACAAAGTGAGACATTTCTGGAGACCATAAAAAGGATATACTATATAACAAAAAAGTATAACACAGCTCAAAATAAAACCTAAAATAGATTGTAGTACCTTGGTGGAATTATGTTATTTTTGGTTTATCACATTTTCTTTTAATGGTTCACTATTAAGTAGTGTTTGCTTAGAAATCATGTATTTATTGCCTCTAATATCCTGTTCTGCTGAAGACCTCACAGTACAACAAACAGTGACAGACTGTATGAATGTGTTGCCTTTTGAAAGTAATTCTTTCAGCTGTTATTACAAGCCAGCTAAGTTGTTAAAATCAAATCATAATTCTTAAAATAAAGACCAAGTCACATAAAGCAAGATGGCAGTAACAGAATACATTTCTTTTTCAAAAAGTTATCAACTGATCCTTTCACTCTGCCTCGCCAACAAACCAAAACTTCTGAATCTACATTTCACGGCCACAATATCAAAACTGCAACCGCCAAAGAAATATTAACATATTCATAGCACCAATTGTTTGTACTATGCAGTGACAAAACATTTTTTTGTAGATTTTATTTTATATTTAGGGCCACAACTCTCCAAAATGAACTCAGACTTTCATTTTGTCCTCATTTTTTTTTTTTGTTGCATTGAACAGTGGAGTTTTGTACTTTCAACAAATTGAAATCATTTTCATATTTGCAATCCCCATTTCTTTTTTTTTGGAAGATTTATGCATTTTCTGCCTCACAAAACATACTACTATAACTATTACTAGGTTCAGAAAAACCGACGAGCACCCATCAAATCATACTCATTTAGAACAACTTTTCACACCGCTGGGGAAAACTAATATTTGAAACAGGTTTTCTTTAGAGGAAAGATGCACACATACTTTCTTTCTCCTTCAAACCCATTAAAAAGGTAACCATGCTACCAAAACACATTTCAAAAGATCTCCCCTTCTATTTCTTTACTCTGAACGTTTGGGATGTTGAAAGAAAAAGACGAATCGATCACGGTGCTTCATCACGGTGTTATGAGGAGCTGCATGACCGTCCGGTCATGGGGAATAGTAGCAGCCACACTAGAAAAGAAAGAGTTAGACTAGTAGGACACATGCACTACCATTCAGACACCACAACTACCGGTATCCTAGTTCAAAAGCAAAAAAAATATATATGATAGTTTGGGAAAACCGATGGAGGGAAAAACCCAAGATTGACCCTAATATCTAACGGTGACTCTTTTAACGAAGATTAATTATGTCTGGAAGAATCGCCTAAAGCAAATCTAAGATGCATGTCGTCAGATCACACCGCATCACACAGACAGGTGGAACACATTTTCTGAGTTTTTCCTATTTCCACTCCTTCCCCGTTGTGGTCGGTGAATAACACAACATTCAAGTTAGTAAATGAAAATCAGCACGATTAGGCGGGTGGGATGTGGAGGGGGAGATTCCTCTTTCCAGAAGCCTTAGGTTTCCCAGTCCTGAGGTCTCTCCCCGGTCTCTCTGACAGTAAAGGTGCAGTCCAATGAGTAGAGACTGTGCACGCTGGATCACAGGCATCCTCTCCACAGAGCTTCTCAGATGTTGCTGCTCCCTGCGGGAACCGAGACGTTGGACGAGAAAGATGAGCTTGTGCGTGGGGCTCTTTGTTAATATCTCCTCAGCTTGAAGCCATGATCCCTAACTGAGACAATGCGGTCACCCCAAGCGTTCTCAAAGCCTGCCTTTGTATTGTTAAAAGGATAGAAATTAAAACTACATTCGTAGAAATATAGATGCAATGACAGACTATCCATGATATAACAATCGGTCTCTGATCGTTTCAGTTGTGAAAGCTACTTTAAAAACATTAAATGCTGCAGGCTAATCTTTTTTCTTTTGCTTACCATTCTATACAACTTGTCTTTAGGTCCTTAGTGTAATGAAAGTAGTGACTATCTGTTAAATTAAGGTTTAATAAACAACATTTCGTAAATGTTCTTTAAATTACAGCTGTTTTGTGAACGGTATGCCTGGATTATGCTACAGTTGACATTTTAAGCAAATAAAGGGTCTCCGAGTACATGTATGAAATGGCGGAAAAACCTTAGGTTTGTGCTGGTACTTCTGTTCAGCTGACACTGTTGGTATTCTGTTTCGGCGGACACTTGGGGGAATGACTAGCTTTGAATTTGGTCAACTTATTATTCATTTTAAGCTACATAGCCTAAGTAAAGACAAATTCATAACATATCGGTCTCTGCTGGGACAAACACAATATATAGTAAGGCAACAAATCCTGTGTAATGTCAGCTGTAGGCTAAAGACATATAGATTTACCACCACCCTGACCTTACCTGTACACTGAGACCCAGAGAAAAGTGGGGAACAGAGTGTGTTCTGCCACCAGCACGCATCTGGCTGGCTGCCCGTTCCTCCCTGTCCACTAATGTTTAATCCAGGGAACTACAAAAAGAAAACAAAGTGTTAGTCTGGAGGAGGGAAAACGATTCCACGGTCACAATTTAAAGCACATTTCATCAAAAAGGCTTCCCCAGGGTCCCAATTTTTTAATTTGGCCCCCCAACCCGTAACAAATATAGCCTATGTATTATTTAAAACCTAATTCCTGGAATTGTATTTAGTTTATCTAAGGAAGCAGGCAGCATGAGTAAGGGGGGGCGCTGTGTTTCTTATTGTCATAGATATATAGGAAGGTCCCCATGCACACAATGTAATGTGGCACAAATTTGGGACTTGTTCTTTAGGTTGGGAACCACTGATTCGAAATGAACGTTTTGATTGGCACAATTGCATATATTCCTATAAGATCCTTACCTCGTGCAGATCTTCAACAAATCCATAAGTTTCCCCATACGTGGGACTCTTGCCAGCCACCGAGCATTTGCAAGCTTCCTTTTCGATGCAAGATTCTTCCCTCTGAAACTTGTCGACTGGAACGTCCATCTGTCCGCCCGCCGTCAACGTTGCTCTGGCTGCTGCCGCCATGGCGCAGTCTAAGCAAATGTCCTGCTCAGCCACTGGCAGGAGGGAGCTAGAACCCTCTTGGGAATCCAGTGAGGTCTGGGCACTCTTCTCCATGCCAGACCTCTTTAATCTGGGCAGAAATTTCCCAGATTCCAGTTCGGACTTCCCATAGCATGGGCCCTCATTTTCTGCATCCTCCTCCAGTGGTTTGAGGTCGGCCTGAGGGTCGTCAAAAGCGTCCGGCGGGGCCAGGATGGGAACACTCATCTCTTCTTTCTCCGAATCAACCTCAGACTCGCTCCCTCCACCGGGAGACAACTCTGAGGCGGAAATGGGGCGGAAATGAGTCCTAGGGGAAATGCGGATGGCCCTGTACTGGGTGGTCCGATTTATGCCGTATATCCGTGGGTACAGCGATTCGTTCTCCGAATCTGAGCACAATATCGACTTAGGTTTGAACCCCGGACTGAATGAAGCCATGTCCTCCGGCTCGAAAGAGCACTCTACGTGGAGGACTTGAGAGAACGGATTGTTCAGATCAAAAGATGTGAATGGGTAGTCAAGCCCAGGCTCCTCGCCACAAAAGCCTGCACAGGATCCAAGTAAATCTTCATGGAAGATAAAAGAAAATCCCTTATTAAATCCATCGCCACCTCTTTTGGTAGCCTGGTCATTCTGCCCGAAAGAGACCAGGGGCCTCCAGAGTGGCTTGTGGCCAGGGGCAAAGCAGCTGCCCGTGTTCATGAACACATCTGTGCCAGCAATGGTGACCACATCGGAGCCAGAGACTGAGGTGGCCGTGCACTGTAGCAAGCTGCTTCTCACATCGGCAGGTGGCACCACAGCCCAATCCTGGTCGCCGCTGAATGTCTTCAGCTCTCCATACACTCCTCCCAGGATGAACGACGTGTTGTCCTTATCGGGGTTCAAGTCCCAGGGCTTGGACGGCGTCATATAATCCCCAGAAGCATTCAGCTTTGAGAGCTTGTCTTTGGCCAAAGAGGCCTGCTCTTCATTCATGCCTTCCCACAGATGGTACTCAGATCGCTGCACCGCCTTATTCGTAGGCCCCTGAATAGGACCGACTTCCTTTACCTGCACATCGAGACAGCCACGGTGGTAGCTGCTCGACTCCTCAGAGAACAAGCCCGGTTCTCCTAATGATAGTGCAGGATCTTCATCTCCGATAGCTGTCCAAATGTCCTTTATTATCCCTGAGCTGTAGTTGTCACTCTGTTGGTTTGTGTCATCTGAAAACATGCCAGCATCGTACGAATTGCTCTCGTCCTGTTCTAACGCTATTCCACAAATGGACTCCAATTTAGATTTCTTTGTTAAGGTCGGATTGGACACTGTGCCTACGTTAGTCTCCTTGCACCGGCTAACAGTGTCTTCTTGTAAAAAGTCCAGGATTTCTTCCTCTAGGTATGTGCCTGAAATTGGAGGGATTATACAATTAATCTCTTCATTGCCAATTAGAGCGGACTCTTCCGTTTGAACGTTTATTTGCTCGTTGTCTGAACGCGTCTCTTCCGAATGCGACCACGGGCTGCAGGTTCGCGTCGAAAGGTTTGAACAGTGTTCAGTTTCATCAAAGGCACTATTTTTGGTCCATATTAGCAAACGAGACTGCTTGTTACAATGTGGATCTAGACAGCTACTTGAATCTGTGTTGTTTTCGTGACCAACGGTGACTGAGTCACAGGGAAAGGGAAGAGTGGGGCTATCATACTGCAGCTCGAAAAGAGAGAAGCAAGAGGTGTTCAGACCAGGTGCTTCGCTTGTGGCTTCTGGGAGATGAGGTTCCTCCAGGTTTCCAGGCAGCGTGTCGACAACGAATGTAATGCCACCATCCAAAGCAGGGGAAAGCTGAACTGGAGAGTCTCCTGCAAAGCTTTCTCCATCTATATCTTCGGAGGTAGAGGATGAATTACATCCCCAGACCTGAGCCATGTTTTCCAAATCCTGCATGAAGAACCCTTCAGCTCCCAAAGCCCCCTGACAGTCCACCCTTATTGCACTTCCCTCTTGCAGCTCAAGGCCATCTAACACTAAACAACATTCTGCCTCAAAGTCTCTTTGCTCTTCGCTCTTCTGTCGAATCATGCTCAAAATCCGACTCTCTTGTACAGAATCTGAGGCACTAGGATCCAATATGGATTGATAAATATCAACTTCATAGAAGTGAGTAAATTCGGACAGATGCTTGTCATCTAAATCTCTACCATCTTCGGGCGGAGGGCAGCTGGAGGTTCCATTGAGTTCGAAATCCTTCACGTCCGCGTCGCCCGGCGCCTCAACAAAGTGCCCATCCACAAAGGTGCCCGCTGCCAGATATGCCCTCTGGAAGTTTGCGTTGGCAATGCAGATGCCTTGCATTCTCTCAGACAGCCTCCCAATGTTGGCGGACATGGCAGAGTCGCCTGGAGAATCCACCCTGCTCCGGTATTTTGTTTCCAGTTTGCTCCGTCGGCTACTAAAGGGTACCAGATACTCTGTGAGGGGTTCGGTGTACCACAGTGGCTCCTCCATGTATTCTTTCTTGTTGCTAACCTCAGCTACGGACAGCTTGGACTCCCCCCATCCTGGATCTTTTCTAATCTCCTTCAGCGGCCGTTTCCCCTTTTTGTAGAGCTGTGTTCTCACAGCACCTGCAGCGCTGCTGCTGCTACCCGCACCACCTCCAGCATTCCTCCGCTCCTCTTTGTCAATGGCCTTTAGAGCCAGCTTTACTTGCCCGCTGTTGCGCCCCCTCTTACTCCTGCTGCCTGCCTCCTTAGACGTGTGCCTGATCCTGGCCGCCTTGCTACTGGATGTCTTTGAGTCACCCTGGTTCCCACTGGAGCTAGAACCGGCCTCGCTAGAGCCAGAGGACCAGGAACGAGGGCGATATTTGCCCTCAGACCTGTGCCTCGCCTGCTTCTTGCCGTGGATGGCGACTCGGTCCTCCGCTGTTGTGCCCCCGTGATACCGGTTCTCTTTTTCCTTCTTGCTGCGTCGCTGCTTGGCTCTGTCGCTGGTTAGATTGGTGGAGTTAGTGGTGCTGCAAGCTTCAGAGGTTCTCTCCTTAGCAGCTTCACCGTCACTGTTGCAATCTTTCGGGGAGGAGGTGTCGGTGCTGGTCTGAGGGGCTGCGGAGGATGATGAGCCGGAGTAAGCACTGGCTTTAGCCTTGTTCCACACCGTCATGATCTCTTGGAGACAAACAGATTTCTCTGACAAAGGTGGAAATGCTTCATAATACCTGCAATCGAAAATGTTTTTGGTCAAATAACACAGCATATTATAAAGTAATTGATTTTGTAATGTCCCCATTTAAAGCTCAACTATGATTAGTCTTGCTGTGCCCGCTACTGAGGACACAAAATGTGATTTGGCAAGAACAGAAAAACGTACATTTCCACCTGGTCCTTAGAGGAAGGGGATTCAACTCTTTCAGGAGACTGAGATGCATCAGATTTCTTGTTGAGCTGTTTTTCCTCTGTGAGAAAATAATGAGCATGACAATGAGTCTTTGAAAGGTTCATATTCACTTGTTTGTTACAACATAGAAAAACATGTAGAAACACAACACACAAACCTTTCTGTTTGTTTTGGATGTCCTTGAGTTTGGAGCAAAGCTCCTCAACCAGGCTCTCAATTCCAGAGTTCTGTGAGTCGGAGAGAAAGATGTCATTCTGGAACTACATTTACAAAATAAAACATTATAAGACATAATAAAACTTCCCTAAATCAAAACAGAGTAATCCCTTACAGTGATAAAGACATAATTGAACATAAGTTAAAAATGTTTCGTTAAGACCAATCAGAGGTGGGAATCTACATACATCAACACCAGCTTAGACAATGACTAAAGGCTAATAACACGGGGCTGACAGAAGCCCAACCAGCTGACTGTCAGAGCCTTGGCATGCTCGATCATGACCGTGTTAAATTTAGCTATGCGGAAAAATATTGCACGAGAAGAATTACGGAGTAGCCCAAACAACCTCCGTCTTTCCATCTAAACATCAGACATTTGCCATGGTAGGACCTCTCAGAAATAGTTTTTTCGGACACAATTCCATTCAACAACAAAGATGAAGTAATCTGTTTGGGTGTAAACAAGGTCTGCTACGATTTGTTCTATTTAAAGACAAGCCGTGTCAAAATGACTCAACAGACTAGTGGGCAACAGGCAACGTCAGAAAATCCAACTGCATTCAGTGAGGTCTGCAACATCCACAACAATACCCAGGGTCGGGTTATACCAAGCGTTTTGACTCACACGTGCCCCCCCAACGTGTCTCTCTCGTCCTGACGGAAAGTAATATTCCTTACCATGCTACCCAGCGAAAAAGCAAGGTTCTCCGCCGGCCCTGTGTTTCCTCTTGCATCACTGTGCTAATGCCGGTCAGCTGACTGGTAACACGCTCTCCGCTCTGCAATCCGCGCAGCAATCCAATGCAGTGTGGCACTCAAAAACATGTCTAAATAAAAAGACTGCAGAGTCCAGTCCCCAGAGCTCAATCCTCTGCCCTGCAAACCCTCCCCCCCTACAATCCCTCCAGCTCTCACCCAGCCTACTCTCCCAGGGCTGCCTCATACTATACATGACATAGCAGCCAACCAAGTGCGAAGAGAAATGCCCGCAAATCCTTGCGGATTTTACTTGGGGGAACAAAAAGGGCACAGGGAGGATATAATGCATCATATAATATAACAATGCATCTCCATGCAGAAGGTAGAAGTGAGAGAGCCAATGGGAGTCATTCACAGGTCCACAATCCTTCAGTGTAGTCCGCTGACCTCAATCCGACCTTGAGCACAAACTCACCCCCCCGTGGAAGGTTCTCCCCTAGTTCATTGCCTTACCCAGGAAATTTGCTTAGCGCAATGACCACTCACTGTAACTTACACAATGACCATCTGCACAGACCTCAATAGGAAAAGCTGCAAAATTACTGCAATACATGCTGACAGAGGCTTCCCTCCTTCTCGTTTTGACTCCGCACATTCAGCTTTGCAGCTCACAAACTGGTGTGTAAATCAACCAGTGGGATGCGGTACAGAGGTTCACTCCACGCGACGCCTTTCCGACTTGTCAAGCTACCAAGAGTCGGGCTAAGTGCAATGTACAGTTCACACGAGCGGCGCAGCGAGGAAGCGTTGCGACACCGGGGGTGAACCGCACTTACTTCATCGGACGCCGAACGCAGGCATTGCACAGCGGCCTGCTTCTTTATCTCCTCCAGACTCAGGTCTGTCCCGGCTCCTTTTCTCTTACTCCTGCTCCATTTCTTCCCCGCTCCCCTCTCCCAGCCCAGGAAGATGTCGTTCTCCTGAACACACACACATACGATTTATACTTTAAACGAATGAATAGATAGGACTTTTGTAACAACAAATAAGGCATTTGTAAGAACTATAGGGACGTAAAACAGACATGCATGCATTTGGGTAAAACGCTTACAGTAAAGAACATTTTATCACGAAACATTTATTCAGGATGCGGATTTAATGGAAACTAAGTGTTCACGGCAACAATAGTTATATATAATTGCATAATTATAATTGAAAAACCTGTAATTAAATTGTTTTTTGTACTGGACCAAAAGGTATGTAGTTGTAGCGCAATAACAAAGTTGTCGAAGCTCTGTTTCAACATGTTGTTTTATATTATCATTCAAGTTAGGAAATGCGACTTGAGAAATACTTCTGCAATGGAATATTGTATCTCCTGTATAGTTTGTTAATCAACTTCTTGAAACCTTCCTAGCCTATTGTGTAAATAGGTTATAGCTGCTGTTATTTGCGCATTTCATTGGATGCCGGCACCGTAATAAGCTTTATAATAAAAAAATGTATGTCTATTACAAAACAGTATGCAGATTAAGTGAAGGGTTCTGAATACTTTCCAATATTACGTGTCAATGCCGAAAGTTGCTTTACAAATTAAAGAGTTATTACTTTCCATTGAATACTACGGGGGGAACAAATGTGAAAACCACTATTTTTGGTGTGTCTGTATAGTTAGCCTGCATCCTTAGCTGTCTTTTTTCAAGCCTCCTGTAAAATAACCCAAATAAACTACACAGCACAGAAATCCGCTACAGGGGCGCCACACGTTAACAGAGCAGGGCACCAGCCCCCGCCGGGAGGAGATACGGCGGCAGAGGAACACACCTGATCCTGCAGGTCGTAGTCGTAACTGTCGTGCAGGAGCAGGCTGAGGACGTAGCGGGTGTAGATCATGGCGTCGATCCCGCATTTCTCCAGTTCCTGGTCCAGCCAGCTCTGCACTGGGCCCAGCGAGTGGAGCAGGGACATCTCGCAGGCCGGGAGGAGAATCGCCGTGGGGAGGGGGCGCAGGAGGCTTTCAGGAGGAGCAGGACCGTCAGACTCGGCGCTCACCGGACGCATGGGAAACCTTAGGTGTTGGCCATTCTGAGGTGGAGAAGCATGGCGAGCGGTGGAGGAACAGGGGGCGGTGGAGGGGAGGCGCGTGGGTGGAGAGAGGACCTATCTGGAAGGGGGTGGGGGTTACTCCAGCAGGATGCACAGGGGGGAGTCTACATGGAGAGACATGTAGGGTTCCGTGTTCGGTTCTTCGTTCTATTGCTGTGAGCAAACAGGGAACTTTACTTGTCAGGCATGGCTGGATCTGGTGAAAGCCATCAGCTGTTTGGCAAAACACGAAACGTGTTTGCGTCTCAGTCGCGGGGGATCATGTTGGGCAACAGGTTACTCCACCGGCAAAACCTGGAGAGAGGAAACAGGTTTGCATCACATTGGTATGTTGCATTTTGGTTTCACAAGGTGTTCTTTAAAATATGGCTTGATTATGTTTCGTCTGCTTTTCAAGGCCTGACCTCAATCAGTTCATTTGGGACATCATGTGAAATGATGCGGAGCCAGACATTCCGTTCATATTTTAGGAGTTAATTAATGTTGAGAAAATCAATTTATAAAATCAATTTATTAAACAAATATTTCTCTGAATATTAAAATATTGAAATGTATGCATTGAAATACATTTTGATAAAACAAGATATCAGCTCTAACACACATAGCGTTAAAGTTGAATTACTTGTGTGCAAATAACTTCCTGTTTCGCGTGTGTATGGAAATGACAGATGCACACGTCATAATACCGCACAGAAGAAAATGAGCTGCCTTTCAATTCAACATTGGATTAGGTTAAAACAAAATGGTATGGTTTGTATTGTATTGTTTTTTTATAGATTATTCTTGTGTAACGTGACCCCTGTCACAACATTTAAAGAGACATCTTGTATTTTGTGAATGTTCACAAAATGTAACTGGACTAGCGTGAACTACGTCAGACACCGTAAAAGCCCTCCACGTCCAAACAAGGACTTGACTGTGTAATAAGTGATTATGGTTAAATTACATGCCCAATTGTTGAACAAAGCTTATATACAACAACATTCTTTTATTGACATTTTTATCACTACAATATGACTCAACTCCCTCCTCTTCAACGTGCCATTTATTAGGAATCTCAAAATTGTAAGACACTATTGACTTCAGAAGTGCCAAAATTGGTCACAGACATCAGAACATAGGAACCAATGCAACTAGCCTGTAATTTACCAGAAACTAAGATATTACAATATGTATGTATTGCAAGGATAAACCTGTAAAGTTGGGTGAGGCTTTTCCTAAATTCCATAACTGCAAATCATGGATACACACACAAAGAAAAATACTTGCCATCTTCATCATGCCCTACGGCAGATCAGTGAAATGGGAGTTTACAGGGGTTTTAGGGTTGTTCAAATGTAACTAAATTAAACAACAGTATGAAGTCACCCCTTACTAAACTGCTAAAAAGGGCCCCTATAGCAGAGTGTTTCAAACAACACTGAGCGCTAAGTGGATAAAAAAAGAAAATCAACCTCACACAAATTTAAAATAGAAATACACCAGATCATAAAAATATTAATTTAGAAGGAATTTTGTATAAACAAAGAAGTAGATCTATTCAGCAAACATAAACGTAAATAATAATATTGAGACAAACCAAATGTCAATTCCATCAATTATTTTTCTTTTTACTTAACTATTGCCAAAAAAACATCCATCCCTTCTACAGGACAAGGATTCACCCATTTAAAAAATAAAAAATCCCTGATTATTTCAGACCTAATGGAATACATTTCCTTGCAGTAAAGGCCAACGTCGACCACGACAGGGAAATAATTCGCTGGCTCACACCTTCTAATGAACCAATGCACATGACTTCTTGGTTACTGCAAACCCAAGAGCAGATCTACACCTTGTCCCAGCAGATGTTTTTTAATGGCTGTTGATTGTGCCGGTATCAGACACCAGCTTGTTAATAGGTTCCCAAGAGACTGAACATGCCCCCCTATTATTCATGCAGTCAGCAACCTAGAGGATGACACCTCAGGAGTAACTAAATAGGCATCTTTATATGGCTCTATGCTTTATAAACTTCCATATTGCCTGCTTCCATCACACTTCACAGCAGCAGTGAGTGAAGCCTACCGTTCACTTATACCAGAGGCTGGCAGGCCTATAGACCCACAAGTACTTCACGTTTTGGATATAACCTACCTGGAAGACCAAGTGTGTTGAAAGTTATCAATCAAAGAAGCGATTATTTAGTTAAGTTGGTCAGGACTGATTCCAACGTGGGACAAAATGTTGCAACGCTAGACACACTGAACGAACATTGTTGACAACCACTGGGTTATTCAAGTGTTACATGCAACATACCTTCGCCTGATTTCAAGGTGATGTTTTGAGTTAGGCAACCTGATAACATGGACACTTTATAGCAATCTCACTAAGCAGGATGTCTCAAGTTATACTGCAGAGTTTTCCCTTTAGCCTAGTCAACAAAAACACAAATTCCAAGGTTCATGTCAAATTATACTTAAAACATGCAAACTACACAAGTCATCCAACTTAAGGGCGTCTGCTAGGAAAGTATGACGTTAAAACCGGTGGTTAGGATGGGATGCTGTGAAACCGGTCCCAACGTGGTGACTCAGGCCAGGCTGACTAACTCTATTTATAAGTCACTCGTGTGAGCAAACTATTGTCCCTAGCGGAATTATTTAATTGGCAAAGTCATCATCCCCGACTGTACTGTCACAAAAACCACTGCCATATAAAATGTGGCACAACTCCTTTCGGAATGATAGGACAGAGTAAGAAAAAGTGAACTTTAATAAAATACATGAAGAACTGGTTTATTTTTTAAGAAAGCATATTAATCTATCTTAATGACAATGAGGTAAAACTTTTCCACAAAAGGCACCAGTGTGCTTTCATATTCCTATGGCAGCAGACACACTGGCTCTCACAGCCCGTTTGTCTGGGCTGTTAATGAAGAAAGTGCCAGTGGAGGCTGAACTAACATGATTGGGTGGCCTTCTTGTCACTCAATAACCGAGGGGCACCTAATGGTTACCCGTTATAGGCATCAAAAGGGTAAGATAAGTAGCTTTACAGTAGGTAGCCATGCACAAATTTCATACTCCAACACAATTGGTCAACTCAGTACAGATAATTATCATTCAGCACACCCTGTCACGTGATTCAAGGCATTCAGAATTTTTTAAAAGCAGACATATGCTATATTTTACAGGAACGGTAAAGTTGGCATGGTACGATCTAGCCAACGTCTGCAAGAGTCAATATCTTGATTTGACAAGCACAGCTGACCTAGCGCTAGGCATGCAACTTCTGCGTTACTGTTAGCCTATGTATGGCCTTGCTAGCTTGCTAGCTACAATAACAATTGTACAATTGGTTATTGGTCTCATCAAAGCTCCTTGCCACTGACAGCAGGTAGCGCAAAGGATTGTTCTGCATGATACAGTAAATCTAACGTTAGTAAACCAGTGGGCTAGCTATAACGTTCGCATCGTTAACTCATCGGTGGCGACAATCAACTCAGTCATAAAACGAGTTAGCCCTCTGATACTTTAGTGTTACACCGTTTGGACTTTACTGACAAGGTAGCTAATGTTATTTAGCATGTATATTCGACAGTAAAAAACGAAACTTGCGGTCAACTACAGTAGTAAGCTAACCACATAGCTACCATAACTGTAGCAGCACCAATCATTGGACTAGCCGGGGCTATGAACTGTAGTATGTAAACGTTCCCAAGTCAGAATAGTAGGTGCGTAACCTTTCTTGTTACAACAGTTACCTTTACAACGATTTTAAATGAGTAACATTAAATGAACAATGACATTAACAACAAGCAGATGTTTCGCTATATAGCCTATGTGACAGCCAGTTGCAGTGGTCGACCACTGGAATGGCGACATCTAGTATTAAAGCGTTGCGTTAGCTAGGTAGCTAACGTTAGCTATCTACTAAACCGATGCTGACATTAATGGTAGTTAATGTTAGCTGTTCGGGAACAACCAGTTATAAAGCACATAACTGCAGATATCTAGCTGGTTCGTGTTATTTATTTTGGTGAGTTTAACCTATAAATTGCTATTGAATATTGTCCGTTTCGGGCTGACGCAGTTTTGCTAGCTAACCGTGTAGTGTACTGTAGGCGTGTAGGCAGGTGACCGTTGACTGCTGCTATGATGGTGGAATTACAGAACACGGCTTCCCAATTAACGCCATTGCATTTTACACTGACCCAAGTCACTTCCCTGAAGTTAAACGATTTGACAACATCAATGACGTTTATCCGTAACATAAAAGGAATTAGTAAATCTGAGTAAATATTCCCACCCAAAAAAATGTGTACAACAACATTCCGACAAAAGCAGTTGCGAAAACGATAACGTTGAAGAAGGAGGAACGGCTGACTGACCTACAGTAACCGGGACTAGAGACGTTTTTTTTTAAAAGAAAAGAAAAACATGCGCCACGAATGATTACTATATAACAGCAACGTAAAGTGAAATACCAGTAAACTGCGCTTTTCGGTGAACATTAAATTAGCTACATTACACAAAATTGTTTTCCTTACCTGCCGTTACTTGAAGTAAAGAGAAGAGGGGGAGCGGTTACTTCTCTCCCGCTGCCGTTCCGAGCTCGAGCTCCGGAATCCTCTGCAGTAGCATCACGTATGGACGCAGAGCGGCAACTGCGACGCACGACAACGCTGTTTTCAAAACCGATATTTCGACAACATTACATGAATCTGACGACATTACGGCTCTGACGCGAAGGTCCTCCCCTCTGAGCAATGGCTCCGTTTGATCCAACATGTCCGATATACAAGGGTAGTTTCATAATGGAAGCTCCCTTGTCCCTTCCCACTCGTCTCCAGGCAACAAGGCGAACCTCTACCGCCCTAGTACTATTAGAATTTATTCATCCGCTCACGATTGCATCAGAAGGCCAAATAGTACGCCTTTGAAATGTGAGGCACCATTATTAAAAGATATAAATCAGTCACAAGCACCTTTATAACAAAAATCAGTTAAATGCTTTTGTTGGGCCTTTTGAACCTTTTTGGTTAAAGATTTGAGTTGTCTAACCTGTGCTAAAAACCCAACAAGTGTATTGTACATTTTATTTTATAGTAAAACATATTGCAAATGTTTATTCAGAACCTAATAATAAATATTTCTTGAATATATTTTCAGTATTAGGTTGCAAGAGTAATATCAATTATGCTCCACAAATAGTTTCAAATCAACTCCTCTGCTATGAATTAAGATTGTCATTCAGAATCATACACTCAACATTATGCCTTCTAATTAGTGCAATCCATATAATGTATACATTGAGATTCTAGTGTCACTGCTTTTGTTTAGGGGTCAGGGATTAGGCAGCTGGCAGGGGTAAAACAAGTAGCCCCTCCCCCAAAACACACTCCACCCCCATCCACTGTTTACTGCTAGGGGGGCAGTGGCACACTTCATCTGCTCACCGACCCCCGGGGTCATGACCTTTGGGAACAGGTTGGTGACAGGACTGCGGTGTTAGAGAGTGCTTTCTCATGGAGCTAACCCAGGTTTTCAGACCGAGGGTGTTATTGTCAATGTCAGACTGAGACTCGGGACAACACTGTAAGGAAACCCATTCAAACCCAATTGATTAGTGAATTACCACCACCCTGGGCTTGGCCCCAGGGACCTGGTGTATATCCAGCTGTTGGTCTTTGTTAATACACAACCCAGTGGATATTGATTATCAGGGGTCACTGAGGGTAATCAATGAGGATGTTGTGGCTTTCCAGCGTCGATTAATGACTGCAGGGTGGGGGTAGCATAAACCATCCTGATTTTCTTTTCACACTACAGTAATTCCATAGTAATTGGGCGGCAATTTGTGAAACAGATGGCGCTGTTTAAAGATCCCCTTTAACCCTGCCCTGGGGGCTCAGTAGTATCTCCCTTTGGCAACTCCTCGCCAACGCGGCAACGGTCACTGCGTTGAAAATCACAAGGTCTAAAACTATATGTCTCACTTTCACTTTTCACAGCCAACCCAACCCTTGTTGGCCTGCTTACCGCTGTTTCGCTCATCGTGTGTGTGTGTGTGTGTGTGCTCTCTCCTCTTTTCCCCCTCATTCCTCCCATGGAAATGTGCCAAGTGTTCCCCGGAAAAAGCTTTCATAGTCGGCAGAGCTGCTTGAGGTTCTAAACATCGGAGGGGATCTCCTTTGCATTGCATGCTAGTCTGTTTAAAATGAAATCACGGGCGACGAGATACGTACGGTACACGATATATAGAATTGTATCTTTTTTCAGGTTTAGTTAATGCCATAGCTGTGTGTTTGTATACATGACAGCTTGTACAGTACGAATTGACACAGGCAAGCAAGCTGCGGCTGACTAGTATTGATGCACACTTTAGTGCCACTAGTCCCCTTTCACTGTATTCAAAGTGACTGCCACAATCAAATGACCTATGGGAGACCCAAGCCTCTTGTCGTGATGACAACAGTCAACCAAAACGACGGTCCCCATGAAAGGTCCCTAAAGACAGATCCTGCCTCTCCATAAATCCCCATGTTGTGCTTCCGCCGTAACTGCACTTGGAGATGTGGTGTGTGTGTATGTGTGTGGGGGCTGTGAATATCGTTTCCCTGTGGCTGTAATGTTCCTTTCTCTCTCATTCATTGCTCACTGTTGTCTTTTGCTGTTGGCATGTTCCCCCCCCCCCCAGGACTCCAGTTTTTATAAACAATTAATTGGACATTATGCAGGTATTGTTTTGTATAATTAACTGTGATGTATTAATTGGAAAGGTAGCAACTCCCACATAACTTTTGCCGTGAGGCTTTCAACATTACCTTTTTATAGCATAGGCAATTGTGTACATAACCCTGCTATGAGATTCAGTTGTTATTATTGCACCTGTACTGGCAGAACAGATCCCGTATTGTTAAATCTAACCCAAGGATGTTTGGGTGAAAGAAAACATGCACACAGTAAGACACCCTTCCACATTCCTTGGCCACATTCTTTTATTGTTGTTTTCAAGCTACGTCTTGCCAGTATTTCAGCTGCCTGACAGTTAAAAATACAACTTGCCTCAGTTGTTGACTAAAAGTGCATTGCATTTGTACATACCTTCAACTCCTAATGTAAACTCAGCGGAAAATAAGTGGAAAATCAGTGCAATGTTGTGCATTAGGACAAAACCACTCTGTAATATCTACACATATGCATCAGTTTAGTATGTTAATTTAAAAACCATCCCAGGATGTTTTGCATTTCGTCTTGATTTTTATTCAGCAGTCAACGTTTGACTTCAGAGGTTCTCTGTAACAACTGCGGAAGATATGTGGTTAAACCAGAAGCGCTAGAATGGGTGGCTTCATCAACTCCACATGGACCCCTGTTATAAGAACCTCTGTGACTGATCCAAGCCAGAAGTCCTCACTTGGATGCTTTCCTACCGAGTCAGGATTGATCTATTCCAGGTGGAGGCCATTGCTTGAAGGTCATTGGGGTCTTTAATGCACAGAGTCAACGGATAGTTCCTCAGGCCATTAAATACGCTTGAAGTCACTAAGGGTATTTCAGCTTTGTTTCTTTTAATTACATTGCTTTTTGTGCCCCTCAGGCGTGTAAATATGTGTGGTGGAAGTTGTGTATTTATTTTGTTTGTTAATGCAGGGCTTGTGTGTAAAGCAGAATGCTACTGCCTTGCCCTGAGCCTTGACGTGCCCTATGACCTCACCTGGAATGGAGAAGCTTTTTCCCGTCCAAGTGTCCACCTTGAAAAGAAAAGAAAACAACTAAAGATGCTCAGAGATAGGGATGTGGACTTTGGCTCGCGGAATGGCTAAATTTAAACGATGATGTCATGACGGAGTTCCTATCTTGTACATGTAAATGTTGCCCGGCCGTATCGACTGTGTGGACTAATTGGCGTGACAAAGGAGGCCAAAGTCCCCACTGTTGTGTCACGCACGGCTTCCAGTCACGTGGATGCATGCGATGGTTACGGTTGTGTGTGTCACAGTGTGAGCCAGGACCAGGAAGTGAGGTGGATCATATCCCTCCGCCTTGGTCCTGTCAGTCCGTCCGCAAAGCACTGACCTTCATCATCAATGCAAATTGCCACACCTCTGCTCTTCCTTCCCTACCCGCCCCAGGGTAGTGACAGGGGTGGTGACAGTGGATTTATGAGGTCAGAATGACTTGTTGGTCATCGGCGTCGAAACCGTGCTCTTGTAGGTTTAGCTCACACAGGCACCGCTTGTCTTGGTCCTCATCGTGACACCACAGCTCCTGCACATGGGGCTGTTGGCGAGGAAGGCACACGTAAGCCCCGTTTAGGTGTTTTTCTGTGCGTCCAAGTGCGAGAAAGATAATGGTGAGCTCCCAGGCCGGAAGGGCGTAATTAATGACAGGGATTCTCTTTTGTTTGTTTTCCTCTGCTATCTCCATGTCTGCGTGTGTTTGCACGCCCGCTTTTGTTTGGCCGTTATCAATGAAGACATTGGTCAGCCAGCTATCAGTTCAAAGACACACTGCTAGAATTACGGGTGACTCAAGTATCCTCTGGGATTATTAGGGAGCCGATATGAAAAAGTCAATATTTGCATCTTCTGTTGGTTGTCAGTGCTTTTCCATTCTATTAATTTCCTTTAGCCTCAATTGACCTTTTACATGTTTTGGTTATGTGGGCATTGGGAAGCTGCTGGACAGATAATTCAGTGCACATACCTGATAGAATGGCTTCAGCGTAAAGGTTCCCTGACAGAGCCATAGACCAGAGTTGGGGCTTAGTAGTCTGGCTTTCATATATATACATTACATGTTGCCCCGTCAAGAGTTTAAAGCCATGTACAGGGCTGTAAGAGGTACACCTTTAAATACTAAGTTGGTAACAACAACAGAATGAATATTTTGTTAGGAAAAGCCGTATGTGCCCATTTGACATATAAAGTGTTGATGAACAGGAGCATTGTAAACTGGAATGACATTTATACTAATGTGCTGACACGGTGAACCTCCAAATATTATCTCACGGCTCCTTGAACGACGGCAGCTTAGGGTTGTTACCCCGATCCGAAACCTTATCCGAGACTGACAGTGACACCCGAGTGACATCGGAATATGAAACACCCTTTAGCTCTCTTTCTGTGAATTAAGGTATGTGCTTTAATCTGCAGCGTTGGCATGGAGATGACAGGTCTGATTACATTGTCAGCCGGTCTCCGGTTGGACTGAATGGAATGGGGGCGGGGTCATTACCTGTTAAAGAGACTTCCTCTCGGTCTCTCTCCCGTTGCCTGTTGTAGTGTCTTCCTTCCTCTTCCTGTCTCTCACTCGTCTCCTGTCTTTCTCTACTGTCTCCAAACAGACACAATATTGACGGTGATGAAAGAACTGAGGATGAGCTTTACTGTTCACGCCTCACAGGTTGCTGCTCCCCTGGTATTTCTTGCTGAGGCTCTCTGTGATGTTGTCCTACCAGATGCGATTGTGAGAGACGATGACTCACACTGTAGTTATGGAGTCAGAAAGGAAATCTTTTTCATTCCAAAGAGCACAGACTAGAGGTGATGTCTGTCTTATCTTTTATCACCACTTGTTGCTCTACCATTGAGTTAGCAAGAACATGTTTCAAAGGGAAAAGCCTGGATTTGCAGTAGGAATACCTTGCGTTCTAAAATAAACCAGAGCCCTGGCTTATTTCGTTTTTGCAAGACTTTCTTTTTTACTTTTGTGCAATAATGGGGTTTGTTTATACAGGGACTCTGTTTAGACAGGCAACACGCAGAGAGAATGACACTGTAACTAACAATTAGCAATTACTCAGATGGTGCAGAGGATAAAGCTTCCAATACCAACTATTGAAATGCTTTGCCTATTTGCATACATCATGTATTTGCTGAATAAGTGCTGCACTTGCACACTACTTTGAATGGTCCCTTCTTGTCCAGAATGTCAGAACAAATGCCTCTGAAGCTGTTGTTGCTACTATTCATATGCAGAGCTCTTCCACACTGCCAAGGGTTTATATGCACATTTCTGTCTCAATTGTTGTCTGTGACTGTAGTTTGCCAGTTGCTTTTAGCGGTGTCTACCTTCCATATGGCTGTCTTGAACCGTAAACCTCCGACTGTGTGGAACATGTTACTGGTTGATTTGGGACAGACAGACTAGCGCTTCAGTAGCAGGGCGACATGTGATTGTTTTGCTAACCGGTGCCTATGTTGAGGGGGAAGTGGTTTAGACGCCGCCGGGCTTGCATCGAGCAGCGTTACTATGAAAACCGTTCCTGTCCTTGGAGACTTCCTCAATGGGTTTGACACTCGACAAGCTCATTTCCTATTGGATGGTTCACCGCTCAGCCTTGTGAGGTCTGCATTCCCTTCATTTCTTCCCAGCCCTTTCCTCTTTACATCTCAACCGTTTTCCCTCTGGGATTACAAGGCGATACACTTGGCTTTATCCTTATCATTTGGTCAACAATATCTCACTACATCTCCTGCCCTCTGACCCCAACTTGGACTCCATTTCTTTTTTTCTCTCGTCTCGGACCCGGCCCTCTCCGCCGGTACCCAGATGGTCATGCACCGGAGTACTCCTTCCTCCCCTACTCCTCCCTCCCCTACTCGTCCTGTATCCTGTCATCTCCCATCTGCTAAATCCTTCTCCCCGTCGTCCCCTGATTTAGTCCTGTGACCCCGCCGCTGTCGCTCATTCTCCCGGCCGGACGGGCGTTCCACCGCGGCTGTCAGTCACATCGGTGGAGGGAAGAGAAACCTCGGACGACCTGTCAATCCCCTCCCTCCATCCTCGCTGCGTTCTCTTCCTCTCTGGGCGCTGCTGACTGTCACTCAGAATTGCCAGATTCTTCCTTTTAAAAAGCAATTTTGAGGACGTCCACACACACGTTCACTCCACCCTTGGAGACCACCAGCGGTCCACACGCTGCTGACCTCCCTGTTCAGATGCAAACCTGGAGCTAGTGAGCTGTGCCTGCGCTGTAACCGGCCCCCTCAACCCAAACCCCTTTAATAACCATCCCCCACCCATCTCTACCCTCAGAATCATGTAAAGACAGACACATCTACTGGGACACAACAGTTATGACAGACATGGCTTCTGGGACACAACAGTTATGACAGACAAATCTACTGGGACACAAAAGTTATGACAGACATGGCGTCTGGGACCCAACAGTTATGACAGACACATCTACTGGGACACAACAGTTATGACAGACACATCTACTGGGACACTGGCATGCTGGCTCCACTACTTGGTCTGTTCAAGTGACAGCCATCCTCCATCCTCCATCCATATCTCTTCTTTCTACATCCTTCTCCCTGCTCCGCCATCCACCCTCCTCTTACTCCCAGAATATACTCCTCCCCCTGGACCCTAATCCAGAGATAAGCTCCTAATGCTTAGACTGAGAGAGAGAGACAGAGTGAGTCAGAGAGATGCCCAGAGAGAGAGAGAGAGAGAGAATAACACCCAGAGAGAAAGATAGTGAGAGAATAACACCCATGGAGAAAGAAAGAGAGAGAGAGAGTGAGTCAGAGAGAAAGAGAGTGAGAGAGAGAGAGAATAACACCCAGAGAGAGAGAAAGAGAGAGAGGTACACACAGAAAGAGAGATGAAGGGATAATGAGAGCAATGGAGGTAGAGATTGAGAGAGAAAACAGTGTGTGTGTTGGGGGGTTTGTGTGAGAGGTTTAAAGAAAAAGGTGGAGGAAGGAATGGAGGGAGAGAAAGAGAGAGTGAGTGCGAGAGAGGTGCCGCTTAACGACCTTGCAGTCAGATTACAGTCTCTGCACGTTTCAAAAACAATCCTTTAGCGTCCCGGCCAGTACCCGGGAAGTTGAAGGAACTGAGGGTGTTTTTATACCCCTCCCTCTAAAACTTGAATAACTGGTTAAGGTAATTCATAACAATTAATTTGTGTTAGATTAAAACGAATTGGGAACACCTGATATGTGCTGTGTCAGTTTAATTTGAATGTTGCTCTCCACGGGGCGCGGTGTACACATTGTCTCCACAAGAGGGCAGCACATTCACGGTTTGTGTTACACAACTGTGTCGTATTTGTGTCACTGTGTGTCAGTGTATCACCTGTATGGCATAATATATGCCGATTAAAGGGGAAGATAATTAAGTGTGGCAATACTTCCACCGTGAACGGTTAATGTTTAAGAATAACAACCTCTGAACGCCACTAATTCACATGGAGCTATTTGGGCGGATTTTTAATGAGCCACTTGTGTGTAAACCTTTCTTCCATTCATTTAGCCGAGACTCCTATCCAGAGCAACTTATGGGGGGAATTAGGGTTAACTGCCAATAACGTATTGTTTTCAATTTGTATACCCTGTTTGCCGTCAGCACATGTCAGTCTTAAGATCCTGGATTTCTTTATATCTATACTAAATGTAAATATATAACTGTACAACCACATCAATTATAATTTTGCTTAATCACGTCGGCATTTTGCATATGCATGAAGAAGGTTAAAGGTTACGTTTGTGCGAAAATTACGGTCGGAAATTACTCTGATACGTTCCATTCATTCACAGGCGAATGCAAGCCGTGATACCGTAGTGGTGTGATAAATGTTCAGTTCCGAAAGTGGTTTGTTTCAAGGTTATGCGACACCCACACGAGCCAAAAATAAACACTGGCCTTGAACGGATAGACATTGGCTTTGGAACGAGAACGTGTGTTCTCTTTAATGAGGATTCAAAGTTCTACTCCATGAAAAGGCTGTCCATTCGATTTCTGTAAAAAAGTGTGGTTGTGAATTTTCAAAACATTTGCACTATCTATTACCGCTTTCAGTTCACGGTGTGAGCTGAGAGGCTGAGAATTTAGTTTTCAAAAGAACCTTTGGGCCAAATAAATCAGTCTTTGCCTGCCGTTCACTGGAGAGTCAGCTGTCTATATGAGTTACCTTGTAGCAACACTGAGCCAATAAAACATTCTCGTGTGCATTGCAAACCCTGGCTTTGATTTGCGGTCTTGGTCCATTTTAGCAGCGGACCAAGTGTAAGGTCTCAAAACGAGCTGTGCCCCCCCAAAAAAAGCTAACTGACGATCATGAAATCATGAAATATTGACACAGAGATGAGTTACATGTTTAGCCACAAATAAAAGACAAGACCACAATTTACGTAGAAACATTTATTTAGTAAAATAATGATAAACATACCAAAATTGCTTTTTGAATATGGAGTAAGTGCGAAGTAGTTGCAATCCACTGAGATATTTTAAACACTGTGCTCTACAATTCTTTTGTAAGATTATAAACAATGTAAATAATGTTCATTCCAGTTCTACGTGAAGACGTGGAGGCCTGTTCCACCGTTCGGGAGGGGTGACATGAGCTCATTTGGCCGGACAGCGGTTGTGACAGGCGCACATGAGAGCACCGACCAGGATCACAAATTCATTAAAGTCCACTTCGGAGTCTCCGTTGTGGTCCAGCGCCTTCATCAGCTTGTCACACTCGTCAGGGTTCTTAGAGGCCTGCGGAGAGACGGGAGGACACTGTAGAGACCGTCTTAGTGTCCCCTTGGGGAAGAATCGGACTCATCCCAGGGACGGTAAACTATAGAATTTGCAGTATGTCCCCGCGTCACATCTTGGCGTGTGGACTTGTCTTTCTAACTTTACAAAACATAAATAAATAACTCCTCGTAAGAATTCAATGAGTCAGTATGTCTGGATATGACCATGAATTACGAGACAACGAAGACATGCTGAATGAATAAACCTGCCGCGCTATTATTAACAGTAGGCTATTATAATTAGTATACCTTCAGTAGACCTGGCAACTCCTTCTCCAGCATGGTCTTGAGCTCAGCCTTGCTCAATGTGCCCTTGTTCCCTTCGGCACCGGCGTACTTGTCGAAGGTCTTCAGCAGGATGGCCATCGCTGTCTCCAGCTGCGACATGACGGAGACTGGGGAGGATATCGCTAGGACTAATTCAAAGCCTGGGCTACGTTCGGCGACTGAAGAAGCAGAGAGGTGTGAAGTCACAGGCTGGGCGTGAGACACTTTTTATGCTCTCACGGTGTTTGTTTTTCGAGAAACAAATAACTAACTGAGCCCTCTGTTGCAGCCCTAATCTTGAGATTTGACACTGATTGATGGTGTTGGATTTTGGGGAGTGTGCATTGTGTCAATATAAACACAACTGCCAAAGAACGCCTATTGCAAACTTTACCTCATAGTCCGGTTCCTGTGAATTCTGGTGGATAAAAAAAAAAAAAAATCAATCCAAGAGGAGTTCTCTTTCAAGGAAGGTAGGGGCACTCTACATCGTTATAGCCCTCTCCCAAGAGTGCAGGAGTGAGTTTTGCATAGCATCTGAGATGGAATTATGATAGACGTCCAAAAAAAGATTACCGTTTGAATCTGCAGTAAATGTGCTGTAACTGCAGTCGACTGAGCACTCCAACTGCAATATTTGTGTGTAATTTTAAGTGGTTTTGTGAACAAGCCAACACAACCATTCACAGACGGATTTGAGGTGGACGTGTGAACCCTCTAAAACTACAGATAAAAACAGATTGTGTAATGTCCTACAAATATTTAAAAAAAACATGTCGACAAGGTAATATTACTGTCAATTCTTACTTTGACAGTACAGTTTGGCTCTGGGCGTCCAGACTAGCGCTGTTTTTTGTTTCTGCCGTGTAGTTGAACGCACTCGCTTCAACGCGTGACAGGTTTGAATCAGTCGGTAATTTGATTGAGATGAAATCAGAGGGTGCTTCAGCCTCCTGGGACAGGGAGTCATGGGTTTCTGTGTGATTGAGCCGTGTCCTCAGTCGTACGCCCTCAGACTCTCGGTGCGTTACAGCGTCTGAAATGTATTCCATCAACATTTCGCATTGCACAATTGGCTTGATCAATTGGAATACACGCTGTTGCCTTTTGCTTGATTTGAAGTAAACGGTGTCAAGCGAAGGAGAACGCAGGCCACAAAGACAGACAGCGAAAGACAACGTTCGGTTGTGGCTAACACCTCTGACTGTAGCCATGGAGACAATGCAGTGTGTGCTCTTAAAAGGCGAGTTCGTAGGTGGCTCTGCTAACTTTGTAGCTGCATGAGCTCATGATTCGTGGAACATTACTATTTTTATTATGACATCCTTTGTCGCCAGTGACTCGCAGTAGTCTGACTTGACAGGACAGGTCGGTTACAGATAAAACACTTACGTTTTGGCATGTGGGGAGGGAGGGGGCGTGAAGATATATTTGATATACTTTTTTGAAACGTTTTTTAAGTTGAACACGGACTCTGCTGCCCTGGCTTCAATGTGGTTATGGATTGTCTCTCTTGCTGATCAGCGGGTACCCGAAGTACTCATCACAACGTGTGTGTTATTTCCTTGGACTGTCGGAATGGGTTTCTTTGTAAATACTGTGCTGCTTCTTGTTCTGAGTACCAAATCTCATCCTGTGCTGTAGACGATGGGGTCTTGGTTAACCCCGACTCAGCAGCATTGTCTGTTTCCACTTCACCTTCAGGGTTTATTTCCACTTCCTGTCGATGACCTAATAAGACAGCCAACAACAGAGCCCCTAGTAACCATCCAGGCGTCTGACATTAACAGCTGAAACCTGCATCTGTGGACTATATTATGTTTATGTGATGATGTCTAAAGGGGGGAATCTTTTTTCCTAGTTCTGTGTCTGCCCATGTGTCTATTGTGTGGAAGATATGTTTCTCTGTGTTTGTTTTCTTTCTCGTGCTAGGCAGCATGTAAACCTTCTCATGCATTCTGCTCTAGAAATACAAACCAAATGAAGAGCAACGATTCACAGATCTCTGTTCTTAGAGTGGAGAACGAATCACGGTCCACACAGAGGCTGAGTGGAACAAGGATTTATGGAGACACACAACGTATACAAATAGCAAGGAACATATGTACAGAAAATACGTTGGCACGGGAAATGTATTTGAAGAACGCATACATAGGGGACCATGCAGCAGTTCAAACGGACTGGATGAGCCCAGGAGCTGGTCCTTAGCCGTTGTCTTTGGTGGGCAGAGCCAGGTAATCCAGCGATTCATACACCTGGACCTGACACTATCAGACAGATGGTGAGGAGAGAGAGGGAGGGAGGGAGAGATGGAGAGAGAGGGCAAAGATCAGCGATGCACGGGTAGCAACTCAGAAACGTCCTGATCTAATGTGAGATCGCCATGCCAACAGCCTAAGGCACTAAATCGCCCCGAGTCCAGGTACCGTTGCCCTGTGATAAAGGCCCAGGCTTACCGTGGCTGTAGGTGGCGTGCACTGGGCATAGGACTCACCCACTGGGTGGATCCCGTGGAGGAGGTTTCGGAGGTCTGGTCGGCGGACCCTCTCAGCGCCTCCATTTTCAGCTCCTCGTCCCCGTAGTCTGGTGTCTGATGGATCACCCTGCCCATCTTCGCGGGGGCGTCAACTGTACACCAGGAACGACAGCCAAACATGAGGATGCGTAGGTATACTGCCGCGCACAGGCGCAATGTAGCTCTGTTGCTAGGCGTGTGTTAAAACTGTTGGCGTCGGCACGGAGACCGCTTCCAGGACTAGGCATCACACTGTTGACCCTAATGGCCGCTGACATACAAATGCTCAAAAGGAAGTAGTTCCTGCAAAGGTATTTCGATGAGGTGCCAGGTCCATCACGAGCACAAGAGTTTACTATACTTATAAAGACAAAACCCATGTCGGAAGGCTGCTTGACCTTGTTTTCTCCTCTCTCTGTACAGGTAGAGGAGGGCCAGGAGTAATAGAGGGGCCAGGAGGACCAGGAGAGTGATGATAGACGGATGCAGACCGCCATCTGTACAGAAGGAGGGGAGTCCTGACAAAACCGTTCAGTTACTGTTATGTTATTAAGCAGGAATTCATTTATTCATTTATTTTTCGATTTTCGGCTCAGGATTTAAGCCCACCAGATGTCAGTTATTTGCCCAGCTGGGTTTTAAGTGCACAACTTTCCCCTGATGTTGTTAACTCTCTGTAAACATTCACTGACCGTTATTTGAAGTTACTTTAAGATGTGTCCCGTTCCCCACAGACTGAAGAAGCACTGGTATCTCTGAAGATACTTTACAGATGTATTTCCCGGAGTCATTCATTTTCAGGTTTGAGATGATCCGATTTAAGCAGCAGGATACATTCTGTTCAGAAGCCCTTTTCTCACACCGACTGTTATTAAGAAGCACAGACGCATTCATTGCATTGCTCATCCAATTAACTGTTACTCTTGTCAGATTTTTATTCCAGCAGCACTTGATCTCAACAGTTTCCCCCTCAGTTTTTGTCACCTCATGAGGAGACTGGATCACCACTAACTGTGCTTTTATTTGAACTGTGGAGAGACAGAGAAAATAACGTTAGTTCAACACTAACAAATAGATGGGCAGAATGGTTTGCATTAGACTATTTATTTATACACACTATAATCAGGGATGGGCAGTATTTATGATACATGTATTTAAAATACAAAATAGGATTTAGTATCAGATAGGGTTGATATAAATGGCTTAATATTTTGTATCAAAATACTTTTGTGTTTTGTATTTTGTAGTTCAAAAGTAATATTTTGTGAGAAGTCTACATGACGACATCATATAAAAGCTGCCTGGGACGTGTGCCTGGTCAGTCTTTAACCCAGAGTGGTTGATTATCAGAAGAGAAAATTGATCCATGTCTGAAGAAGGTCGAGGTCACAAACTTGTAGTTTGCCATCTATACATTCATTTTTACCATGAATTGCTGCAATTTCTAACAGTTCATGTTAAGTTTTGTGTTCGTTTTAGTAGCATAGGCTAAATTGTTTACGTATTGTTCTAGCTAACTATTTGAGCCCTCAAAGTTAACGTTAGCTTGATACTTTTAGCCTATTAACTTTTTTTTAATAAAGCTTTTTAGTGTTGTACAACATAACATAATGCCACAATATGGTGGAACTTGTTTTAAAGTATTATTATATTTATGATTAACAATCAAATTACTTCTATGAATAATGGTGCCATCAGTTGTCTTCTTATGAATGATTTGTTTGCCATTGAATCAGTATTGCTGATAGGCCCTTCATTACCAAACATCCAATAACTATATTATGATACAACTATTAGTCATTAGCAAATTGTTAGTTAAACATTAAACTGTTGATTACTTTAAAACTGACCTTCATCTGAGTGAATCACTGTGATCTGAGTGAATCACTGTGATCTGAGTGAATCACTGTGATCTGAGTGTGATCACTGTGATCTGAGTGTGATCACTCTGATATGGTTGCATATATCAGTTTTATCGCATGACTTGTTAGGCATAGAAAAGCTGTTGCTATCAAACATTGTCTTCTTAATCAACTGAGTAAGTGTACTGGTGAAGGGAAAGATCAGATGCAAGGTTTGCGAAGTGATTTCATGTTCCCTTGTAAAAGTATTTTTAAAATACAAAAGTACATTAGTATATTTTGATACGTAGTGGGTTGCTGTTAGTTCAACACTAACAAATGGCTAAACAGAATGGTTTGCTTACGACAATGTATGTATACATATGATAATGCCATAATATCTGGTATAATACCTGTTTTCATTAATTCTACAAGCCTTATCATGAAAGTTATATTTACTCTGAGGACCCACATGTTAACATGCAAATAGAACATAAAGGGTTCTTCGATTGATGTCTTCACCCAATAAGGCACCACAATGACGGTTATATCTTAATTAATGTTAGTCCCAATAAGTTGATGTTTTCTAACTCACCCCAGGAGGAGATCGACCAGAGAGAGGAGAGGAGAAGACAGACCATAAGATACTTCATCTTTCAGGACTGTTGTCTCTATGAGAGCTTTCACTCTGGGGTTAGGTGCTAAAACCTCCCCCAACCCTCCACACACAGGCACGCACACTCACTGGCACATTGCTAGAGTTACAAGTGACATATGCTTGGTTTGGACTTTCGATTAAACACACACTGAAGTTAACCACAGAGTGTTGAAACAGATGACTCCAAAACACCATGATTGTGTAATTAATCAATGAGATTTAATGAAACAACTTGAGATCTGGTGCTCAGGAGGTGTTTGGGTCTTCTTAAGTCGTAATGTTGTTTTTTTAAAGGGCGTTGTGAACGTACTCTGGGGGTATCAAGACAAAATGAGATTATGAATTTTGGTACAAATACCTTATCTTCCTAGTTTATATCCAAAATATTGTCTGATGAAGGGCTTTTTGGGAATATGTATACATAAACACCAAACTTCTGTATCCTATATACATTTATATATACATATATATATACATATATATATACATACACTAATGTATGTATGTATGTATGTATGTATGTATGTATATATGTAAATACATATATACATACATATACACATATATATATTTATATATATAGGATACAAAAGTCATGAACAGGCTGAAATGGTTACTCACTGGGACCCTCACAAGAAAGCAACAATAAAGAAATTGAAACGCAACTATGGAAACAACACCAGTACAGATGATAATACAAAGAAGGATGAGGTTGTAGAAAGGGCAATGTTGCAGGCAGAACGCAGCTGTATCACTTGTTTAAGAGGGGAAGTGGGGGCTTAAGGTGAGGCTTCCTTGCCAAGCAGTTGTGTCTGAAACGGAACTTTAACTTCTATTTCTCTCACCTCAAGGCAAACGTCGTCTTGCATACCATGGTCTCAGAAAAGGCCAGGAGAAAGCCTCATGTCAACGCTACTTAGCTTTGGCTGTTTGAAATAATGGAGTGTCACAGAACCTTTACAGTGAAAGTGTTCCAAGTGTCTGAGATATTCCCCATTTAAGCTTTCTCGCGGGTGTGTCTGTCAGTTTGTTTTGTCTTGTAGTACACGCTTTAGACACTCTTGGTGTTATCGCCGGGATTATCCCTTCCGATGGATTCAGATTCATCAACCAAGACATATAGACGTTATTTCTTGTGATCACATCTTCAGACTTGGTTGCGCAATTTGAATGTCGATGAGAAATATTCATATTTATTCGAATGGCTACACCTACTGTGTTTCCACGAGGAGTTATGGCTTCGGTGATGTCTATTAAAACACCTACTGACATGATTGAATTAACTAACATTTAAATGGTGTATTGTATGAATGCTGTATTAGTTGTGTACTGATATTAAAACGGATGGACGGAATGGACTCTCAGAAAAAATGAGATTAAATATGTTGCTTGATTGGTTAAGTATTTCATGAGAACAAACAACAATCAAGTGATACCAATTATTGGAAATCACATTTGAATCTGCTATAAATAATTGTAATTTATTTCATAACTATTTTATACAACATTGTATGCATGTATGGGAAAAGCCTATTCTGCTATATTTGCATTAAGCAGCTTGCTACCCTAAGACGGTCAAAAAAACAAGCAAAATAACAGTAAATTAACAGTAAAGTAATGAAACCTCCCATTACCACATTTTCTACCTTTAATGGTTGAAAAATGTGTATACTGTAATAGTGTACTGAGCCGATACTGAGAGAAAACAACACCAAAGTAGACCGCAGTGAGGAAAGATTGAAACAACAAACATTGTTTTTTGCCTCTCTATGTTTAAACGCCTTGAAGGCATCTCAGGCGCCACTTGTTTGAGCGTTACGCAACACTTCGCGTTAACAGTTCGTACAGTAACGGTTATTCGTTTGACTTTTGAACAGGTACTTTTATTTTGGTTCTCTGGCAATTGACCTACAGCGTCTGCAGTTTGGAACAAGATTGGTTTTGTTGATTAAAAATCATTTCACAGGTTTCACGGTGACAATTTACTGTGTGCAAAGTTAAGACCTAATTATACATATTGTGTAGGCTACACACTCAACTGACTTTCAGTGATATTTGATGTACTGTTTAGCAAAGAAAAAGATGCAGGCATTATTTCTGAAGAGGTTTGACTGTATTTGTTTCATGAAGTATTTACAAGTGTCACAAATAAAAAAATAATTAGAAATACAAAATGAATAACAATCCACATTTTATTTAGTCTATAGCATGTCAACTAAGCAATAAATCCAGGAACTAACTGTTACTAACTGCGGTGGTTTTTAATCATTGGTCCGTTGAGCAAACAGCGAGGAGTAACGCTGATAAGTTGTGATATTCATGGCAGCGGTCCATGACGATCTACGTTTTCTTGTCGCTCTTTCCTTTCTTCTTACGTAGGTATCAGAGTAATGGTGGCTGTTTGCAATGGAGGCCAACCACACTGTGGTTTGCTGCTGGAAAATAAAATATATTTTATGAAATATATTGAATTAACATTGACAATAAGGTCTGCGATGGATATAGGGTTAATGGGTCTTTTTCGGTTCCATGACATCATTTTCATCTGCTGTTAACTATTTATTCTGAACCAGTAGAATTCAAGCGTCCAATCTTCGGACTAAGTTTTATTTATTGATTAAAGATAATCAATAAGTTATATTGCTGCCACAGTGTGGAAAGTGGAAAACCGAATGTGTGGAATGTACCTTGTTGTAATCCACACTGTGAAGACCCTAGTCATTCTGTGCCTGAGAAAGACCTGAGGTAAATGACAATGTATTCTTAGCACACTTACCGGGTAAAATAACAGGAAAACGACGTAAAGGCGCTTCAGATGGGGTTTCAAAACCAAGTTCATCCCCTGAACCCAAATCCCTGTCTTTACAAGTCACATGACATGGCAGACATGCATTCCGAACCAAGACCCCGAAGCTCTACAGCCTATACCCCCAAGCCATAATAAGATTGAACAAGACTAACGGGTGATTGTATAAGGGTTCCCTAAATATCAATCAGTCAAAACATTCAACAGGCTTGTGTGTTCGAATGTTTGAGTGGAACTGTACATGAGATATTTCAGTTTGTCATTCCAATTGCCACACATTTAAAAAAGGTGCTTTTGCTTGGTATTTTTATATATGCACAGAATAAAATGCCTCGCGAATGAAAACAGAGTTAGGACAGAAGCACGGAGCGAAACAGAAGGCCACTTGATGTTGGATTGTATATCGCGGTGATCTGTTCTCTCTATTTTATTTCGATGTACTGTTGACTTAAGATCATTACAGGAAGTGGCCATGTGGTCTAGGCTGGGCAATAAGCCCTGCGCTCTCTTGTGAACAGGAAATAGCCATTTGTCATTGACACACTTTTAAATGTGCGAATGCTAACTTAAGTTTGAAGTATAGTTCCACAGGCCGTTTGCGTATATCTGTTGATAGGGAAACTATGGCTATGTTCAGTATTGGGTTTAGTATTAGGGTCAGTGTAAGAGTTGAGGTTAGGGTCAGTAGATAGTTTAAATATGTTACCTAAAATGAACTAAAATGAAAGGAAGTTATAAAGTGTTAAAGCAATTACACATGATACATTTTCTTTATTTTTATTATTAAGAGACCACGTGCTTCGTCTGTGTTCTGGAACTACGTCCTCTAAATCATTTAAGTATATTTTGTTACTGGTATTGTTACTGGTATTGTTACTGGTATTGTTACTGGTATTGCTACTGGTATTGCTACTGGTATTGTTACTGGTATTGTTACTGGTATTGTTACTGGTATTGTTACTGGTATTGTTACTGGTATTGCTACTGGTATTGCTACTGGTATTGCTACTGGTATTGTTACTGGTATTGTTACTGGTATTGTTACTGGTATTGTTACTGGTATTGTTACTGGTATTGCTACTGGTATTGCTACTGGTATTGCTTCGCTTGACCTATAGACATTTAGTGCAGTCTTTATCACATAGCCTTAACCCTAACCCTTTATTTAACCCTTGATGTTGTACTAGCTGATTGCTCAGTACTTGTGACTGTGGACTTGGTTTAGTTTCAGTCCAATATGCAGTATTGTTCCTGAGTTAAGCAAGTTTCACCAGGGGCGTGGCTTTAACTGTCTTTCCGTCTATATCTCTTGCAAATCTTTTGGCTCTTGTCTTTTCATCTGTCGCTGGCAATTAACGTGAATCTGTCTCAGTAGTTCAGTGTTGCTGGTTTTCAACAGACAGCAGCAATCTTGTAAAGCGGTGTTGTTGCTGAAACAAAGACTTGCTGAAACAAAGACATTCCACTGAGTTGTTCTTTGGGAGTTAGTTGAGGAGAGAGCGGAAGGCCTCTCCCACTCAAGTATCTTTGTTGTTTATATCTAGTTCTATAACTTTCTACTTTTGTTTTGATAAGTATGCGTTTTTTTTATATTCCTTTCCTCCCCATGTCGACATCTTAGACTCTTCCCTCCCTGTCATAACCCTTCTAACCTACTGTATTCTACACATACAACCCATGTGGAACCCCTGGTCTCCCCTCCGTGTCATAACCCTTCTAACCTACTGTATTCTACACATACAACCCACGTGGAACCCCTGGTCTCTGTGTCATAACCCTTCTAACCTACTGTATCCTACACATACAACCCACGTGGAACCGCCAATCTCTCTGTCGACAAAGCAGACTTCATCTCAGCCCATGCTGCCCTTCAATCACTTGACTTGTTGGCCCTGACGGAGACATGGCTCACCCCAGAAAACACGGCTACCCTTGCCGTGCTTTCTTCATGTAACAATGTGCTCTCTGAAACCCCGAGAACATCCGGTCTACAGGGTGGGGGCACAGGTATTCCTATCTCTTCTCTCTCTTTCCACTTCCCCCCTTTCCTTATGCTCATTTTAACTCCATTATGTTACTATCATTAACGCACTACAGCTAAACATTCTCGTCATCTGTTGTCCACCAGGGGCATTTGGAGAGGTCCTAAATGAGCTTGACACTTTTACAATCTTATTTTTCCGGTCTGGGCTCCGACA
>JACXGK010002579.1:31341-52716 GCA_016801125.1 Novumbra hubbsi | reverse complement strand
GTCAAGCAGAAGGAGATATTGACATTGAAGGGCATGCTGGAAAAGGGGGCAAGTTCAAAATGCCAGGCTTCGATGTTTCTCTTCCAAAATTTAAGTCATCTGAAGGGGACGTGAATGCAGAGGGGCCTGAAGTCAAAGGAAAGATCCATATGCCTAAAGTTGACATTTCACTCCCTAAAGGTCAAGCAGAAGGAGATATCGACATTGAAGGGCATGCTGGGAAAGGAGGCAAGTTCAAAATGCCAGGCTTCGATGTTTCTCTTCCAAAATGTAAGTCATCTGAAGGGGACATAGATGTAGAGGGGCCTGAAGTCAAAGGGAAAATCCATATGCCTAAAGTTGACATTTCACCACCAAAACTAAAAGCAGAAGGAGATGTGGACATTGAAGGATATTTAGGAAAAGGAGGTAAATTTCAAATGCCAAAATTTGATATTTCCTTACCAAAAACAAAGGCATCAGAAATGTGTATTGAAGGACCTGGAGTAAAGAGTGGAACAATTGACATATCTCTCCCAAAAGGAAAAGCAGAGGGGGAGTTCAAAATACCTTCATGTGACATTTCTTGTCCAAAAATGTTTGATGAATCAGATGTCAAGGGGGAAAAGTTGCACATGCCACAAGTTGGATTTTCACTTCCCGAAGGAAAAAGTGAAACTGACATGGGAAATCCTGGAAAAGTTGGAAAGTTTCAAATGCCTTCCTTTGATGTCTCACTCCCAAAAATCAAGTCATCCGGGGGTGATATGAAAGAAGGAACTGATGTTAAAAGCAGTACATTTCATATGCCCTCTATCGATTTTTCAATTCCAAAAGGAAAAACAGATGATGACATCAGCGCTGACAGAGATGCATCAAAAGGCGAAACATTTCATATGCCTTCACTTGACATTTCTCCTCCAAAGGTAACATTACCAGAAGGAATAGCCAATGTAAAAGGTCCTAATTTTCCAGGTGGAAAGGTTCAGATGGCAAAGATTGACATTTCCCTTCCAAAAGGCAAAACAGTGGAAGAAATTAACATTGATGGCCACAGCAGTAAAGGAGGCAGATTTAAGCTTCCCAAATTTGGCATTTTTTCCCCAAAAATTAAGTCACCAGAGGGTAAGATCAACATAGAGGGTCCTGAAGTCAAAGGAGGAAAGATTCACATGCCAACTATCAACATTTCACCACCAAAAGAAAAAGCAGAGGGTGATGTCAATGTTGAAGAAAAGTTTCAAACACCAGATTTCAATATAGAAGGACCACATTTCAAAGGAGATAAGATGGATATTCCAAAGATTGACATATCTCTGTCAAAAGGTCAAATTGAAGAAGCCAAGGGTCATAAAAGAAAATGGGGTAAGTTTCACATGCCTTCAATCGACATATCCCTTCCAAAACTGAAGTTACCTGAAGGTGAAGTGAAAACAGAAGACCCAGAAGGAAAAGGTGGAAAGAGTGAATTAGCCGCAATTGATATTTCTCTTCCCAAAGAGAAAATAGAGGGTGGAAATGACCTAGAGGGACCTTCTGAAAAAGGAGGAAGAGTCTATATGCCTACTTTTGACATTTCCCTTCCCAACATGAAGTCCCCAGAAAAAGATGTCAGTTTGAAAGGACCAGAAATACAAGGTGGGAAATGTCATATTCCAACAATTGACTTTTCACTTCCTAAGGGAAAAGTAGAAACTGACACTGAATGCCATTCTGGCAAGTTCAAAATGCCTGTATTAGATTTGTCACTTCCAAAAATGAACACCCCTGAAAGTGAAGTCAGACTAGAGGGCCCTGAAATTAAATGTGGAACAATGGATAAATCACTTTCTAAATGGAAAACAGGGAAAATTGACATTGAAGGCAAAAAAGAAAAGTTTGACATTGAAGTACCTTCTGGGAAAGGAGGAAAGTTTCCAACACCCAAATTTGAAATATCTTTACCAAAAATGAAGCTCCCAGAAAAGGAAATCAAACTGGAGGGACAGGATGGAAAAGGCAAAATACACATGCCTACCATTGATATTTCTCTTCCCAAAGGGAAGACTGAAGGAGATCTTGAGGTTAAAGGGCATGGTGGTAAAGTGGGCAAGTTCCACATGCCCTCAGTTGATATATCTCTTCCACAAATGAAGCTATCTGAAGGTGAAGGCAAGGTAGAAGGCCCGGGAGCCAAAGGTGAAATGCAAAAAAAGAATATTTCACTTCCAAAAGGAGAGGGAGAAATTGACATCAAAGGACCTTTAAGAAAAGGAGGGAAGATTAAAATGCCTACATTTGATGTGTCCCTACCAAAGCTAAATCAGCCAGAGTATGAGCTCACTGTAGAAGGCCCTGATGTGAAGGGCGGAAAGTATGAAAAGCCAAAAATCGAGGCAGAGTATAAGATTTCCTCCAAGTTACCAACTGTTAAACTGCCAAAAGTAGACATATCTGCACCAAAGGTTGACCTAGACTTCGGGATTTCGAAAGGAAATTATAGGGAAGAGATGGAGCTTCTAAAAGCAGAGGGTGGAAGGCCCTCCTCTGGCACAAGTTTTGACATGCCAGATGTGTCTCTCAAAATGCCCAAATTTTCTCTTCCAAAATTTGTTAGAAAGTCTAGTAGAGATATAAATATAGATGCCTGTAGCCCAGATTTTGATCATCATATCAGTTCCCCACAAGTGGACGGTGAAGACAGACTAACATCAGCAGAATTAGGGGGAGATGGGAAAACCAAAGTGCCAACTTTAGAAATATTTAAGAAAGAAGCTGACATATCAATAGCTGGTCCTGACATGGAAATCAAGACAGAAAAAGTGAATGTAGACATTCCAAAGCCAGGGATTGATATAGAAAACCATGAGGAAAAAGTAAAATATAGACTAAAATTCCCAAAGTTTAAAAAGTCCTCTCCTAAAGCTAAACTACATGAAGGAGAGCTATTAGCCTCATTGGATAGTGGAATGGAAGGGAAAGCTGGCTTTCACGCACCGGATGTCACAATTAAAAAGTTCTTTATGCCAGGGTTTGGCTCCAAAGAGTCAAAACTTGACAGGGGTGGACCCAGTGGTGAATCAGATGCCAAATTAAAGGTCAAAATACCATCCGTGGAGATATCCTTGCCTGCTGCCAAAACTTCTGAACAAGAAGTGTTACTCCCAAAGGCTGAAGTGGATGTGTCTGAGGCTGATATCAGAGGTTATGAAGGAAGCTTAAAAATCCCTAAAATGCCAACTATTGATATATCAGCCCCCAAAATTGATCTTGATGTAACTCTTCCTAAAGTAAAGCATAAAACAAAAATAGATGGAGAGGGTGGGACATTTAAGATGCCAAACATCCAAATGCCAGACATAGATTTATCACATCCTAAATCTAAAGGAAAAAGTGACATTCATTTATCAGAAATAGAGGGAGCTGGTAGAAAATTCAAGATGTCTGACATGAAAATGCCAAAGGTGGAGATATCGCTTTCAAAAGGAAAACATGGAGAAACTGATGTAGATAGAGGAGAAAAATGTAACATGCCGCATATTGATATATCACCCATAGGAATGATTGAAAGACCAGAAAAAGACATTCAAGGTGGGGTTGGAAAATTCAAGACGCCACATATGAAAATGCCAAATGTTGATATATCACTTCCAAAAGCAAAAAGTGGAGAGATTGAAGGACCCAACATAGACATTGAAGGTGGGGGTGGAAAATGTAAGATGCCGCACATGAAAATGCCAAATGTAGACTTATCTCTTCCGAAAGGAAAGTCTGGAGAAATTGGTGTACCAGAAATGGAAATAAAAGGAGGAAAATTCAAGATGCCACATATGAATATGCCAAATGTTAATATATCACTTCCAAAAGCAAAAAGTGGAGAGATTGAAGGACCCAGCATAGAAATTGAAAGTGGGAGAGGAAAATTTGAGATGCCACATATGAAAATGCCGGATGTTGATATATCACTTCCAAAAGGGAAAAGTGGAGAGATTGAACGGACAGAAATGGAAATTGAAGCAAGGGGTGGAAAATTTAAAATGCCATACATGAAAATGCCAGATGTTGAAATCTCACTTCCAAAAGGAAAGTCACACGACATCTACTTCCCAGAAACTGAAATGGAAGGAGGAAAATTCAAGATGCCACAAATGAAAATGCCAAATATTGATTTATCACTTCCCAAAGGAAAAGGTGAAGAGATTGAAGGACTAGACATAGACATTGAATGTGGGGGTGGAAAATTTAAGATGCCGCACATGAAAATGCCAAATGTAGACTTATCTCTTCCGAAAGGAAGGTCTGGAGAAATTGGTCTACCAGAAATGGAAATAGAAGAAGGAAAATTCAAGATGCCACATATGAAAATGCCAAATGTTGATATATCACTTCCAAAAGCAAAAAGTGGAGAGATTGAAGGACCCGACATAGAAATTGAAACAAGGGGTGGAAAATTTAAAATGCCAGAAATGAAAATGCCAGATGTTGAAATCTCACTTCCAAAAGGAAAGTCACAAGACATCTACTTCCCCGAAACTGAAATGGAAGAAGGAAAATTCAAGATGCCACATATGAAAATGCCAAATCTTGATATCTCACTTCCTAAAGGACAAATTGGTGGAATTGAAGAACCAGAAGTGGAAATTCAAGCAGAAGGCGGAAAAATCCAAATGCCAGGTATTAAAATGCCAAAGGTAGACATATCACTTTCAAAAGGAAAGTCGGAACATGTCTGTGCACCAGCAATGGAAATGAACGGTAAAGGAGGAACATTTAAGATGCCCAATGTTGACACAGCGTTACCAAAAAGCAAATCTGGAGACATGAATGTACTACATATGGAAATTGAAGGTCAGGATGGAAGACACAATATGCCAGAAATCAAACTGCCAAATCAAACTAGTTCACATGCAGACAAAGACCATCAGATTAAAATTAAAATGCCAAAAATAAGCATGGAGTGCCCGAAGGTAGATTTGGAGCCGGATTTAGGCTTACAAAAAGATATGAAGAATAGAAAAAGAATTGAGTTACCTGATTTAGACCTGAATACCTCTGGTACAAAAGTTAAGGGGCCAAAAGCCAAAGGCACCAAATTCAAAATTGGAATACCAAAAATTAAGAACACTGGAGATCAAGCAGTAGATGTAGCAACAAACGCAACTGGTAAAGAAATGCAAGGGACCAGTGGTCAATTTAAGATTAAGAAGTCAAAGCTTGGCAAAGGTGCAGATGTGGTGGCAGGTGGTTCTGTGGTGCCAAATATCACCTTATCAGATGTAGAATTACCAGTGTCTCAAGGAGACAGCCAAGAGGGGGAACTTCATAGTCCAGGGAGTAGTGCTACTTGTCCAAAATTGAAACTAGCTAACGTAGAGATCACAGGAACAGGCCATGGAGGAGCACAATGCCAGCTTGGAGAACAAGAAGAAAAAGATGGCATCAAGCTTCAAGTGCCAGAGTTCGCTTTACCCTCTGTGGGGATAGAGAGCAAACAAGACTCTGTCGAGACCACTGAGAATAGATCTAATCTTGGAATCAAAGTCCCTAAAATACCAGATACAGAGTTTGATATGGGATCTGATGACAACGGGACCGACACAAGTATGAGACAGTATGGGGTGGCTTTGCCAGCAATGTCTTCACCTAATGCTAGAGTCAATGTGAGACACCCAGAGGTTGAGTATGAAGGTCCTAAAATGCCAAATGTTAAAAAAGCGGTGTTTGTTTTAGTTAATCCACAAACTGACCACGCGGATATGTCCACAAGCTTAGCAGAGGTGAAAGTATGTGTAGAGTCTGGAGGGGCCACCATCGAAAGACCAAAGATCACAATGAAGCCATCTTGTGAAAATTCGAGATCCAAGGTAAAGGGTGCCGCTATGGGAACTGAGGGAGATGGAGATAAGTCTAAGGGAGCAAAGCTAAAAATACCAAAAGTTACATTCTCTCCAGGAAAAAACAGTTCATTAGACATGACAACAAGAAGTGAGGGGTCGAGTTCTAGCCTCAATGGGGAGAAAGATTCAACCTTTAAGAATGGATCGAAGGAAGATAAAGCTAAGTCTGGGAAGCTCAAACTGCCAAGAATAGAGTTCTCCTCACCATATTCAAAATCAAGCAGTGGAGAAGACGACATTAAAATGAACTCTAAGCTTGTCAAAGAATCCTCAGGACATGATGGAGAAACCAAGAGAATGAAAGTGAAATCAGGCAAAATATCCTTCCCAGGATTTAAGAAGAAGACATCAAAGGGAGTGGAGGAAAGTCAAGGCAACGTGGTGTCCTCATTGGCCAGGACAGAAATGCTAGACAGAGATAGTTCAGAATCGCCACCGCCCATTGCCTCCATGTGCTTTGTATCAGGGACATCTAGGGGTCAGGTAGAGTCTGAGAACAGCAAGCCACCGACTGAAGGAGGACTGGAGTCGACCTGTTTTAAGGCCCCGAAATTCAACCTGAAACTCCACTCAACAGGAATCCTCCACATCACACCAGAAGGTTCTCCCCGAGGCAGTCTGTCCTCACTGCAGGATCTAGATGAAACGTCTGGTACCTACCACATCCAGGTGCCGAGCATCTCTACCCAGGAGGTGTCTGAGGAACATGTTACCACAACAAAGGAGGGTACTGTTACCATGGTGACAAAGACAACAAAGCGTACAGTGTCCAGAACAGGTCAAACCCACACATCGCTTTCTGACTTTGATTACTGAAGAAGAGATGACAGAGTAATATGTTTCCTTATTTTCTGATTTCTCGTTTTACTTGTGACCACTGTTTTTGTAACTGATCCTCCATTTCTGTACCTTCTATTTTAGTTTTTATCATCTTTAAAAATGGTTTCAGTGTGAATGTATACATCAGTGTCAATTCTTATTTATTGTTGTTCAGTTTTTTGCAAACAAATGCCACACATTTTTGTTTCCCAAAGGAAATTGACATTTTAATACCTTTTAATTCAGTTAAATTTACTTAAGCATTATTGTAGAATTAGACTGAAAAGAAACACAAACCAATTAGCAAAAAGCTATTTGTATGTAAATAAATTGACATTTTCACTGCTTACAACAGCAAACTTTAATAGGACATTATATGTTATAAAATAATGTAATTATTTTAATATTTTCAGAACAGGAAATGGAATACCTACATTAGTGATTTGTGTAGATGTATTAATGTATCTGAAGCTTGAGGATGGTGTGAGATTTATGGTTTTTCATTTACTTTGTTCAGCTTGTTTTTTTTTTAATATATATTAAGATTATTTTTAATTATACCATACATCTACATGTAAGATTAAAGACTTGCAATATGTTTTAACACTTACAAAAAACAGAACACATCTTCGCTTAAATTGAATAATTGCAAAACCTCTGGGACAAAAGTATTTTTAGTTAGAAAGTACCAGTAAATGCGTGTGCTTATCTGCATGGAAAGTGTCTCAACAATTCTGTCAAACATATTTACAAAGTTTTCATTAACCATATTTTACAGCTTTTGGAAATCAACTTCAGTGGGGTTACATAGACCTGCAAACTACAGGGATACCATAACTTCAATCGAGCATACTTTACCCTGAAAACGGATGTTGATCCCCTTTCAAGCTTTTCTTTTACATTCACTACATTATGTTAAACCATGACAACAGTGCACTTGACCAGATAACATTGATTAACAGCATATGTAAAGAGAGAATTTTCCAAATACCTCTGTGATTAGCATGTCTCTATTGCATATCAAAGTCGCACTGAATGTTGTTAAGAGATCATATCATTAATAAACTGTAAAATCCCTACAAAAATAGCTTTTAAAGTTTGCATTCTTGATTTTATTGTAATTCCAATAACAACTGTCAGTGTAGTCAACACATTTCACACATATGGTAAACAGCTCCCTCTCCTGTCAATTACAGCTCATAAGTGGACTCTTAGAACTTGTGGTGACTTAAGGAACCCTTGGGATCTTATAGGGACCCCTGGACTTCCTCAGTGAACTATTGTTAGTCAATAGTTGATGTATTGATTTAACTTTAGTTTCTAGAGGAACTCCTGAATGAAGGTGTGGCTTAGTTACTAGAGGCATGGCTTTAATATTTAGCTGTTCAACCACCCTTAAAGTATATACAATTATTGTTCCTAATGCTCTAAGGTAATGTAATATTAAGGATAATTACTGACACTTTTATACCACCAATCTACACAATCATCAGTCTGGCCCAATAATCAATGATATAATAATGATAAAGCAAAAACTGTTTTGGGGAGTAATACAGACCACAGAAATATCACATTCAGACTTCCTCACTCCTTACTTTGTTGAAATTATCTTTGGCAATAGCATAAAGTATTTTGGGGTATGCAGCTAGAAGCTTATCATACCTGCATTTGGGGAGTTTCTCTCATTCTTCCCAGCAGTTCCTCTCAAGCACGGCAAGGTTGAATTGGGAATGTCACCGTACTGCAATGAGGATGAAAAACAAACCAAAAAAGAGGACCTTAAAAGATTTGTCGTGGCTGGGCAAGAGCAGGAATCAGCATCACACCTTGTACAAGATACTTGCTGATAGTAGCATGACAGCAAGACAGCCAGTTGCTTAGTCAATCAAGCACAACCACGAATACACACACAATTACTTGTGTGGTCTGTAGTAAGAACATGGAGGATTTGCCAAATGAATCAAATCATGAAGTTACCCATTTTTCATTTGCAGTGCATTAAATATTCTTACATGCAGGGTTTAGCATAGTACGTAAATCTCATTCCTGCAATCAAATCTCACTGATAAAAAAACTCTAAAATGATACAAACTATATTATGTGGTTTCACAAGTGTGAAATTCCCCTTTAAGGCTACTAAGACATGCCCTGAATGTCATAGGCTACCATCTTTAATATAATATTAAAAAGGTTAAAAATGTTGCTCCGGCCATGAAAAACAAGGTTCCAGTTTGAACATTTACAGAAGGGTACCTTGATCCTTTTCACTGAACTGGAGAGGTTCAGTCAGTTTTCACGTGTGTACCTAAATGGTTAGTCACACCAAAGTCATCAACTGTTATTCTATTTTAAGTAGGTTAGAAAAGCTGTTCAAGTGTTCAACTAACAATGTGTCTTTTCCCAAAAAACCTTTTTGTTTGGTCCGCTCTATAGGAATATCACGAGACAATGTGTTCTCAGCAAACCCACTTAGAGACCTATACACACACACACACATTTGCCTAAGCTCGTTAGTGCATTGTACACATATAGGCTACAACGTCCTTTTAAAATGATATAGTAGTATCGTCAATTTAACTATCATCACGTTTTACTGTTGCGTGTATGTGTGTGTGTCAACTCAGTCTTTACTCACGAGTAGGCTTTGATGATGCGTTGCTGCGTAGGCTACGTGTGCGAGTGGGATGCAAGTTAAATAGGTTGTCGACATTCTGGTTGCTGGGCGCACGAGCTGTAAGCTACTGCGGTAAGGATGCGTCTGTTTGATGGCTTAAATAGGCTACGTGAAGAGACTGACAGAAAAATATGATAATATCTTTAAAACAGCCTTCTGGTTTTGGCGCAGACAGATGGGACCTTTTCAACCTCATGCTACCAAAGCTCGATATACGTATATGGATCCTTGTCGGCTGATGCTCGGAGATTCGTTTTGGGAGACGCATACAAGGATAGTGTATGGCAATTACCCAACCACAAGCAACGACAGTTCAGATGTCTGGCAACATCCAGTTTGGAGAATCTGTGTACCGCACGGTAATAGGAGCAAGCGGACGATTATGACATTATTGAGTGCGGTATATGTACCGTTTTCGAATCGAAACATTTCGTGACGGTTTTGTGTACCACGATGGATTCATTGTCTTAAAAGCCACCTTCCTCATTCGATATTCATACGGGTAAGCTTAAAAAAAATGCTGCATGTGGAATGCCCTTTTGCGCAGCCTAAGTCGGGGCAATCTGGGCTAATCATACAGACATTATCTATATAGCCTCATGTCTACCATGGCCTAATGCCGTTTTTAATTTGGGCAAGAACGTCTACTTGATAATATAATATCATGATAATGGCTACTGTCCATTTTAGCAAACAAATGTAAGCACATTTTGGTTTAAAAATGTTTATTCATAGTTTATTAGCCCATAACATTTCAAATTGGATTCAGCCCAAAAACACCAATCAAAGTCCAGCAAAGATCGTGTTAAAGGATAAAATTGGTTCACACAATGCCAGCCACCAGATCTCTCTTGTGGGCAGGCATTGATTTGAAGCTTTATTTGATTTGGAGTCATTCTCCAGTAAAAAAAAATCCGAAATGAAATGAAGTATTGAATGTTGTCTGCAATTATATTTCCGATCAAATCTTTTGCTCCTCCTCTAGGTTTTTTTTTACATGGACTGAATCGTTTTGTCTGACGCCCTAAAAATACTCTCAAGCTGCATATCTGGATGGAGAACGATGTTGACAGCATAGCCACTGAATGTTATTCAGGATCTCACAGCACACAACGTTCCATTATAAGGTCGTTGATAGGACTGCACGTTACCTCATATTTTCATACTCTCTTACTCCTTTAAAGCCTGCCACGATGCTCCAGCAGAACAATAACAACAACTATCCATGCCTGGAGGTGGCTGGCTCCACCAGGGAGGTGCTGCAGAAGTGCCAAAAAGGCTATCTTCCCTTCAACAGTCGTTTGGAGCTTGCAGACATGCCCTTAGTCAAGGGCCTTCGGGCCTGGGCGGTGTGCTCCAAGGAGCGTAGAAGGTCAGCGCCGGCCCCCAGGGCTCCAGGGACCTGCCTCCGGTCGGCAGACATCTACCCGGTGGGACAGTGGGGCAGGCTGGGTTCCCCCTATTCCACAAAGCCCAGGCAGGCAGGCCTCGGGGCACTGGTGACGGTGGCAACTTTAAAGGCCTCTGAGGGAGGCGGTCAAACTCAGACACACTGTCTGTTTCTCAGTGCAGAGAGCGGCGGGTGCCTCTACAGCACAGGAGGCCCAAGGACCCACAGTCAACGTCGGGTCCCTCAGACCCCAACCACACTGGTGGGCAGCTGGCTAAGGGATAAAGTGGGGGGGTTCAGGGACTCCTCGGGGGTGGGGAGAATGGGGGTGCGCAACACGGGAGGGGCGTCGTACCAGGAGAAATCAAGATCTGGCCGGAGGTGGAGGACATCCTGCAAAGCTGTGGCTCCCATCCAGGGGAGAACACTCATGGAAAGTAGGGAGGATTCCAGTGTACGCACCCTGGAAGGAAGTCAGGAAAGCAGGGACAAAGGAGAGTTTCCGACCCTTGTCCCGGACACACTGTGCGGGAAGCAGGACAGTCGCGCTCAGACCGGGATGTGTGCAGAGGGCCAGCGGAGGACAGGAGAGCAGGGCAACATCAGCGGACAGAAGGGCCCTGTCCCGGCTTGTGTAAGGGATCCGTCGGAGGGCACCGTGGAGGGGATTAAGGGGGAGGGGGGAGTCAACGAGGGGACGGGTGTCAGCCCACTAAAGCCCCTCAGCCTGCCCCCAGACTTCAAGGACCCAGAGAACCTGGGCAGTGACGTCAGGGACAGAGGACAGCCGGACCGCACGCGCATACAGGAGGCACCGGATCCTGAACCGTCCCGCGACAAGGAGCGCCTCCGGAACAAGATCGGGGCTCAGGACGTCCCAGCGGGAGGTGAAGACGCGTCCCGCGGCCACGCGAGGCACGGGGAACCCGGTAGGGGCACAGTGGGTGCCGTGGCCGGGTTTGTGGAGCACGTCGGGTCGGCCGAAGGCGAGCCAGAGGGGCCGGAAGGGAACGGTGGCGCGGCCGGGGGGGGTGATGGGCGTACGGGGAAGTGGTGCTGCTCTGAGAGAGGCTGCCTCAATGCCCCGTCCATGCATCCACCCACCCCAGCAGAGGGCAGCACTTCCGCTGCAGTCGATGGGACCGGCTGTGCTCAGATAAACACCCAGATTAAATCGGCTAGTCAGTCCGAGGAGGAGGTAGAGCTCGGCGGGAGGTGTCTGCCAGGAGAAGGCCCCGAGGCTGTGGATGAACGGGTGTTCCTTGTAGCCGAGCGCCGGCTTCATGAGGAGGAGCAAGGCGGCGAGGAGGGAACCCAGTTGACAGCGCCAGAGATTAGGGAGCTCTGCGGGGAATATGGAGATATACAGCCTGAGGTCAGGAGCACAGACGACGTTGCCAGGCCGGTGCGGGATGACGGGCCAGGGGGTTTCACATCCCAAGGAGCGGAGAGAGGACCTCGCTGGGCAACAGAACGGCATGAGTCAGGGGAGACGGAAGAAGGGCGTTTTTCTGATTTAGCAGCTACCATGACTGAGAAAGCAGCTGTAGGAGGAGGGTGGATTGAGTTGGAGACCGGGCAGTTTAATTCCCCTTCACGAGGCCCTGCTACCTCTGTCACACACCCGCCGACTAATCCGCCCCCCCCGGGAGTCATGGCAACAGCCTTCCCGGCTAAGGAGGGGGGACAGGCCGACGCAGTGAGTCTAAGGGGGGCAAACAGGGACAGGGGCTGGGACGAGAGCAAGGTGGCGGCCGATGTCGGGTTCCTGGATGAGGATACGGAGGGGGACGACGGTTTCGGGCTTTTCGTGCAGGCAGAGGAACAGTCGTTCTGGGATGACGGTTTCACTGCATCGCCCCTAGTCCCTTCTGTGAAGAGTGCGAGTGCCGGTAAGACCCATGTGTCTGGAGCTCTGGTTCAAGACATCCAGACACCACACACACCAAATCGTCTAATTACTGCCAAACGCTGCACTTATCCAAGGGTCACAACAGGCTGTAGTTACAGCAGTACAGTGTTTTTCAAAACATTGAGGACAGAAACTCCGGCGCAAACAGCTAAGCGCCACCAATGCCAGGGCATGTAGACTTGCAGTAGTAAAGTTCCTTCTTGAGGTTGGCACAATGCCAGGGCATGTAGACTTGCAGTAGTAAAGTTCCTTCTTGAGGTTGGCACAATGCCAGGGCATGTAGACTTGCAGCAGCGAATGCCTTACTTGAGGCTGGCAGCGTGCCAGGGTTGGTAGGGTTGCAGCAGCAGAATGTGCTTGTTGAGGTTGGCGCCGTGCAGCAGCAGGAGCATGTAGACCCACTGCTCCCGTTAATAATCATTCTGATCTGACCCGGATTCCAGGGGCCCTCTCATCTCCCAAACTCATGTGAGGGTATTAATTATTTAAAGCTGTGTCAGGAGTGTAGTGCTAGAGCAGTGGGCTTTGGGGTTGTAAGCCGTGTTAGCCTAGGAACATGTGGCTTCATGTTTAAAGACACAGGGACCCAGTCAGACAGCTTCCCTGTGATGGGGCTTCATGTTAAAAGACACAGCGACCCAGTCAGACAGCTTCCCTGTGATGGGGCGTCATGTTAAAAGACACAGGGACCCAGGCAGACAGCTTCCCTGTGATGGGGCTTCATGTTAAAAGACACAGGGACCCAGGCAGACAGCTTCCCTGCGATGGGGCTTCATGTTAAAAGACACAGGGACCCAGGCAGACTGTCTACATGTTGACAACCTGTCCCTCCATCTCCACATAACTTTAATGTCATGAGGAGACAAAACAAACAACTCATGTCTAATAAGAACAGGTGGTGTTACCAATGGGCTGGGGTAGATGGTACGTCCAGTACACATGCCCCCAGGCAGGTGTGGGGGTTTGGGTCCAGCCAACTGTGGTTCTAGCACGCCCTCTCCCCACTCCACCTACCCCCTATCTAGTATGAATATGAAGAAATAATAACGCTAAGAGTTCAAAATAAAATGTAGGCAAAAAAAGGTAATTTGACATAACCAAAGTCCTTAATTTGAATGTCTATTGTGGAATAAAAATGTGTTCTGCATATGTTCCAATGCAGAACTTGAAAAGCCTTATATCACACAATTGTCTACCCATTTGACCTCAGATGTGACGAACAGCTCATTTCACCAATCAGAGGGTGCCTGGACAGCTTTCCAACAGGATACGGAGGGAGATAGACAAGACACAAGACGAGAGTGGTGGCCCACAAACGCTGTGGAGGAGACAAGAGGCAGAGGATCTGACAAGCTAAATGTGGTAGGGCTCAGTATGTTCCTCTGAATTCAATACAAAATATAAGGAATCAGCTTATCGCATGACTACTATTTGCATCTGACATCTTAATTGTTAAGGACTGGCTCATAGTAATGCCTGGAATTAATGGAATGCTGTCAAACACCTCACACATGTGGTTTGCATGTGTTTGATTCCACTCCGTTTATTCCAATCCCGACTTAATAATGAGCTGCCCTCACCAGCCTGCTCCTTCGAGCAGCAAAAATTAAATGACAGCCACACTGATTAGTCCTTCATTCGTCTGTCTTTCCATATTTCAGAACGGTGTGTTTGTGGAGGCCTTCTCCTCCCAGTCTATGCCCCCCTGTGAATGTGAGGCAGTTCCCACACTTGGCCAGCTCCTCAGGAGCGTCTTGGATCATGAAAGCTCTGCAAAGGATCATGGGTAAGTGGGCCTAGAGAAAACAAAATCCAGCACAGGGATTGATTTGGGAGTTTGATCCTGCATGAGCAGAAAATCCTACTTCTGTTTCCTGTCAGATTGGATGTTAAGCCAGTTAGAAGAAAAATAATCTATTGTTTTAGTTGTGCTCATCTGAACACTGGGAGAATATTCAAATGGCTGTTGTTTGGTATATTGCCCTCTAGTGGCTGATATTATTACATTCAAGATAACCCCAGATACGGCATTAACTGTCACAACTACCACCAAACAATTGTCCTACTGTTCAAAGCCATGACGAGATAAAATCAATATCAGAGAAGATTTCATGCACTAAAGTGTTATTGGTTTAATGGAACCTAATAAATAAGGCTTTGACATTTGATTGGGCAGTTTGGAACTTTGGAGATTTCAACTTTACATGTGTTTGACAGCTTACTGGATGGGTTCCATGACCTGAACAAGATGATTGGATTAAAATATAAAAGGGCCAATACTGTTTCACGTGAACGACTTCTACACTCACTACAACTCGGCCTGTGTGACACAGTAAGTATTTATGTCTCTAGTCAGTGTAATGCACTGTTACCAGTGATATTTTAGCATTATTGTGTCACAGCCTTCTTTAAAACAAGCTGTATCAGGCTAATACCATGACAAAAGATACAGCATACAGGCTGACGTGGTTATTTGACTTGTCTGCACCCAATGTCAGTCCGATAAGAAGCAAATGAGATCACAACATCAGGAAATGCAAATACAGAAAGACTATACAATAATTTGTTCACCTCTCTGTGTAGGAATATATTCCTGGGAACCAGGCAGCAAGCCACAGTCCATCTTTTGTCTCTCCCTCTTCCAGTGTGCACAAACAGACCTGTGGGAAGAGACGCTTATCTTATGATCTCAACAGGAACATCATGGAGTAAAGAGTTTCTCTTTCCCTGACTGTCAACAACAGATGTTGTCTGCCCAACAATGCCAAAGCCCTGGGAGACTGTTTTCATCCTCACAGGGGAGATAACTGAACGGGGGTCAGATCACCAGATTCAGAACTGACTGGAGCACGTGACCTCCCGGTGACCCCTAATAATGTCTGAAAACATTTTGAATAAACTGGAGCTTATCTCAATAAATTCAGCAGTGACAATTTGCATACAAATGTTTTATTTGGTTTTGTCTTTAGAGCAAATATGTATAAATGTATGCAAATTGAGTCTCACAGATATTCTTAAAAGAAATGCACATTTTTACATTCTTATTCATCTTCTTCTTCTGAACTGAAAGACAATGAGCGTTTGTCATGCGAGGTTGAAGTACATCCCCCAAAATTCACCCAACCCCCTCTAAAACTTTCAGACAGTACTTTGTACGTAATGAACTGAACACATAGGCAACACACACACAAACAATATTCTTCCATCATGTGATGTCTGTCTCAGTACAGTAACAACCCTGGAGCAGAATATATTCTAGGATTAACTAACGCTGAACTTTTTTTATTACCATAGTAAATAATGACTGTGTTTACTGATGTTCAAGTGGGGTGCTTCTAGAGGTCAGATGGAACGTCTGTGCTGACAAAGAGAACATTGGATGTTTTACAATAATACATTTTGTTTTAGATCACTAAAAAGCAATTATGTCATACAAAGAATATATTGTTTTTCTAATTCCTGTGTTTGTGGGGAAACCCCAACTAAATCAGCCCATAAAAATGTAGTGGATGTCTGCCATTTGTACATAATGAATTGCTCACGAAAAATATACATATTTTCTGAGTTGCTCAAATGGATAAAAAGAGATTGTCAACTTGTTAATTGATGTAATAAAATTATACTGTGATTGATGTTTGCCATCCGCATAGCTTTTGCCGATGTTATGACTTGCATTGTGATTGTTAAAAGCATATAAACGTTCAATTTGTCACTGAAAACCAAAACAGGCACAAAATATTCAACGGACTACAAGTTACTTTACTTCAAATTAGCGTGCTGTCCACTAACCGCGGATAAGACAACAAAGCATTATTTCAAGAAGTCTACTTCAAGACTGCTACTGAGTAAAGTTGACTAAGTAGTGGGTTTTTTTAAACTAACCGCAGAATGCTAGATGTATGACTAGTATGATAATGAAGTAACGGGCCAGTGAGCATGGGGAGGTCATGAACTTTTGGTATATTAATAGGTTAACAGAATCGACTGTTTGAGAAGACCAGGAAAGAGGACCCAAAAATAAATATATTTATTAATCATATATATTATAAGTATGGAGATCTCTGACTTAAGACTTTTACAATAAAAGATCTACAAATCTCTGCAATATATTAAGTTCATGAAGCAGTTTGGACAAGTGAAACTATAAGAGGTTGAAGATAAGCTGACAACATCAACGCGTAGTCGTAGGATGCGTTTCCATAATATTTAGCCACCCAGTCGTGTAAAAAAACGCCAGTGGAATGAGCTTTGTTGGTAGCATTATGACAGAAAGAAAGAAAGGAAACTGGTTTCCTCGCAGTTTCTGGGGCTATTTTCTGGGGCTAACAGAAAAACGATGCGTGTAGCATTTCAATACATAACGTAAAACGGCAAGAACGAGCTATGACTGGTAGGGAGCAGTGTCTCCAAAACAGTATGTCTTTAGCTTTGAGCGTTTGAACATTGAACACACCCCTGTCAAACTCGTAAAAAAGGGGTAGGAGGCAGGTAGTTGGTGAGACCGGGGAGTAAAGGCGTAGAAGCCGAAGTTTTCTGGATGACAATTAACTCATGAAAAAGAGAAATGTCTTCGGGGTACAAATCTTGGATGCTCCTCACAGGTTTCATTTTATTCTATATTACTTACCTAATGCTCGGTGCGCTAGTTTTCTCCACCATCGAACGGCCGGTGGAGGACCAATTGAAAACTAACATTAAAGCCCTAAAAGAAGAATTTCTCAATCAAAGTTGTGTCAATGCAACATCACTTGACAACTTTTTGGAGAGAGTTTTACAAGCCAACAAGTACGGCATATCTGTTCTTCCGAACTCTTCTGCCAGTTCAAATTGGGACTTGGCTTCCTCGTTGTTCTTCGCCAACACTTTAGTAACGACAGTCGGTAAGTAAAAATATTTAAAAAAAGCAACTACTACATTCTGTACTTGCCCCTAGCACTATAAGTTTGTTTCGGCAGGTTTGTACGAAATATACAATATATTTTTAGAAGGTTTCAATGTGATAGTTATTTTTTTCTCGGTGTTAGTGAAGGTTTTGTACGGACCACTAAAACAGTCTGAACGTACGAAGTTAAATACTGGGTATTCGGCCATGAAAACTGAACTTGCCCATTGTTAAACAATTTCACAAACGCTGGTTACAGATTGCAATTCGTGAATACATCTTTTGTACAGAGTATGCCACGCGTCAGAGGGTCTGTGTGATTTGTACCCGGTAAATTTACTTAAAATAATTGTTCTACTTTTTTAAGATCTCCTTGATCAGTTTACTTTTAACCGAGTGATTAAAAACTTGCCACGCATCAATGTGTAGGCTACTGCAATGAAAGCCATTTGCTATTTGAATATCCCAACGTGTACATTTTTGTATTTTCAAAGCTTTACGATATATGAGGAAAACTATGTTTAATATATTTAAGACATTTGCGGTCCAGAATAACCGCTTGCTTTCCTCTTTGACACATTGACCGAGATGTATGTTTTTAGATTCAAGTTTTTCACAACCATGATCCCTTGGTATCCAAACTTTTTGTTGACAATCCGAGAGCTAGGCCGTGGCTTGTTTGTATGGGTGTGCTGTAGACAGACAATTAAAATGGTTACTTTTGAGGTAATTTATCTGCTTCCTTTGCACTATAGATCGTAGGAGATGGTTTGCTATTCTGCACCTAACAAACAATGGTTAGTCTTTACTCAGGAAAATGTCATTGCAACATTGCAACCACAGTACTCTACAAACACATACTCTACAAACAAATGTACCCTCATAAATGCGAATTTTTTTAGATTTGGACTACTGTTTATATTAGATTATAGTATATAAGATTATATACTTTTTATACGTGGTGTTGGTGCAAGCTTTTAAGCTATTTGGACCAGAGGGCTAATGACCTAAGTGCCAGTTAGCTGGAAAACAACAGGGCATAGCAAAAATGTCAAGAGACTTTTGTTTGCGCTCCAGTTTCAGGAAGGGGGTGGCTGCTTGTTAAAGACCTTTTTCACTCTAGTAGTGTGCCGTAGGTGACATGTTGGTTTGTGTTAAACATCTTACCTGACTCGCTTACACACGTTTTTGTTTAAACAAGAGAAAGTGTTGTGGTTTTGTCTTAATTACTTATGATACAGAGGTCAAAACTCATTAGGGAGTTCACTGACGAGCTGACCAGGAGTCTGACCAGTTAGGTTAAAGTCAAATGTGTCTATGGCTAGTGACCAGGGGGGGAAACATTTGACTTCTGTACCCTGTGGAAACAAGGTCATCTCTGGGAGGAAGTGTTGATGTGTTGTGTAGTTGAGGCTAGTGTTGTTTAGCAATGTTTCCCTTTAATCAACAATTTCAAAAGTATTTCCATCCCATTGTGTGTAATGGTCTTTAGTTCCCTCTTTCCTTACAATGGACTAGCAAAACTTTGTCATGATATTGACATGGTAGGCTTTGTGTCCTTTGTGGGCATTACTTAAGCTAAAGTAGGCTTAACCTATTTATATTAATACAGGCCTTTCCAAAACCACTGAGGAAACTGGTTGTCTGTGTCGTACCAGTGGACCTTTCAATTATTGCTTCTTCCTGTCATTGACTGTGTTGACTTTCATTTCGGGTCATTTGATAACAACAACGTGCAGGAAGCCTGACTGGACACCTCAACCAATCTGCCCTGGTGCTCTGCGGTGAGCTGGGCCACCAGTATGGTGCTACAACGGTTTCATGTCTTTGCTTCATAGTCTTGCTGGATGGTAACTGCACTTTGAAATAAGACCCCATACGAACAATCAGACCTGTCTGCTCTTTTCTGCCCCCACATACTTTATCCCGTACATTTTGTCTATAAGTCCCCCTCAGCTTTATCTCTCTTTCTCCTCCCCTTCTACTTCGTCTCTAGGATATGGGCACACCACACCGCTGTCAGACACCGGCAAGGCCTTCTCCATCTTCTACGCCCTGGTGGGAGTGCCCTTCACCATGTTGGTGCTGACCGCCTGCGTCCAGAGGCTGATGCACCTGGTGACCTACGGGCCCATCGGCGTGTGCCGTCGGCGGATGGGCCTGGATCCCCGGACGGCCACCGCCGTGCACTTTGCGGTCCTGCTGCTGCTGGTCGTCCTGGGGTTCTTCGTGGTGCCGGCGGTGGTGTTCGTCCAGGTGGAGGACTCCTGGTCCTTCCTGGACGCCGTGTACTTCTGCTTCATTTCGCTGTGTACCATCGGCCTGGGCGACTACGTTCCCGGGGAGCAGCCCGGTCAGAAGTTCAGGGCGCTCTACAAGATCTCTGTGATGGGTGAGTCATGGATTGTGTTTGATCACAAGGTGCAGCACGTTGACACACCGCCCCAACCGACGCCACGTACCGTCTGCCTTACTCTACCTTACTCTTCGAACTGTTGGAGTCCATGTAGCATTCAAGTTGATCCTGATTTGTCCTTTTACTATAAATGGAACAAAAGTGCATAATCTTGTGAAAGATGTGACACCGATTGGCTGGTGTGTTAGGAGACATGAATAATTCGACTTGACAGTTTTGGCACTAGCTAAGCGAGAGACGCGGCCCAACAACCTCTCATTACAGAAGAATGGCCCATCCAGCACTGAGATGTCCTCTGGTGAAAACCAGACCGCGGGACAGTTCACACCTCATGTGTGAGAGAGACACCCTCTGAGAGCTACTTATCTGTTGACGTCCAGTCAGGTCACATGACACACGTCAGAAGAGATCAGTTTGAATTAAGATTAAAACCAATATTTTGGTTACCTTGATCAGACATGTTTAAACAATCCATGTCTGTAAATTCCAATTCACAGCTGACGCTGCTATTCAAACTAACTTGCATACATTATTTATTGTTTTTCAGGTTGTGATTGCATACATTTAGTACCTGGAATACATTTGTGTTGTTAGGTATAGGGGGAAAGGTATTGGAATATAGATGAATGTAGATGATTAGGCTGTATGATGATATGAGGGCCGGATGCATAGACGTTAATATTTTGATACATTTAGTTGTAGTTGGCAAGTAACGTGAAATTTGTCTACAAAACGGACAATGCAATGTTCTCATTATACAGGCTGGTTGGCTACACAGCTCTTTCCTTGGTAGCTTGAACATGTCTGTATGATAGCCACCAAGTCCGAATCAGCTTGGAGGTTTAGTTGTAAAATCCTGCAATATCAGTTTTTGAGAAAAAAAGCATCCATGTTTGTGTGGAGCTGTGGTCTAGTGTTGACAATTCAGTACCTTTCACCTCCCCGTCAGCGACCAGGGGGCTTTTTTATTTCTAGTAGTGAACTAAACAACCCTTTTCACATTTCCTCCTTCAAGTATTGGTTGGTATGTTGGATGTGACTTGTTTTTGCAGAGAGTCATGGAAACCACCCTAACCCCACTTGTTGCTTGGGGTATTTCATATTGTCACATGACATTTTTTTTATAAGAGTCCTTTTCTTAGTCTTTTAGGTCAAATTGTGTTATTTCTGGAATGGCCATTTTATTGTGAGACTAGCATGACTGTTTGGCGTTTGTGGTTTTAGCTATACCCTCCGGTTAATGTGTTGGCTATTTCTGTAGACTTGTCGCTGTCTGTGTTCTTGTCTCCACAACCAAGCAGATTGTAAACCTGATTTGGTTGTTCTCATTTCCGAGGAGATTTCTCAACCACTCCGTGGTACCGGTGTGGTGGGCTTCATCCTGCGCTAGGGCGGGCTTCATCCTGCGCTAGGGCGGGCTTCATCCT
>JACXGK010002579.1:0-31241 GCA_016801125.1 Novumbra hubbsi | reverse complement strand
AAGGCCGGCCCTGAGGACCAGAACGAGAATGACCTGAACGCCTCGGCCAAGCCCCTGGATCCCGCCTCCAAGAGCTCCTACAACACCATTCAGAGATAGGGGTTTATTGCACTCTGGTCCCTTGGTCCTCTGTCTCAACTTGAACAGTCACTTTTACCGATACCCAGGGATGAGCTGACAACCTGACCCTACGTTGACTGTACCGCTGTGAGGCAACTCGTGGCCGTCCCTTCCACGGCATCACGACTAAACCAAAAAGGAAACCAGACCAGTGTTCAGATGCGACGGAGCGTGTGCCGTTTTAAAACCGACCTAGAGATCGTGTGATTGGGAATGAGAAGAGTAACCGCCTAAGTTTCAGACCAAAAATGTTTCTCACAACTATGAGTTCCTGGGTGAAATGGCTTAGAAATATTTCAAATGTAATTTGTCTGTTTGGGCCTTGGGTGGAGAATGGCAAGGGAAGCCAGTTCTTATCACTTTATTTTCACTTTAACTCCAATCACAATTAATCTGACATCTTACTGTTATGCACCAGATATAAACCCTATATATAACTTATTTTAAGACACACAATATGATCAAATGCCACCATACTGTTTATTAAAAAAGAAATCTGATTTTTCAGTGATATTTTAGCCATATTTCCCAGTCGACTGTTCTTTATAGGTATATTTTTGAAGCTGATGGTGAGGTCTCTAATGGGGCCTTTGAATTAGTCTTTTGCCATTCCACAGTAACTGGAGTTAAGAAGCTTTGGGAAGATCTAAATTCCATACTGCTTGCATCCTCTTGTCTACTCTGAAACCGTTGGGAGAGGTCATAAATTCCTCTGTGCCCTTTTCCTGAAATGGGTTTCGAGAAGGGCGACAGTATTTTGGAATTCATTCTAATTTTGTTGAATCATGTTACGCAGCACATTCCCAGGACTAGGCCTTTTCTTGTTTTTTTTCTTTTTTTTGTATGCATGTGCTATAACATGATCTAGTGTCTTTTAATCACAAATAGGGATATTACCTGATGGATTAACATGTTATGGACCAAAACATTTGTTATGAGGCTTGTAATAATAATTAAAAAACGGTATCTGTCCTGGTGAGTGGTTGGCAATTGTTTATAATTAGGATATTGTTAGTAATATTTCAACATTAAAAAATGTAATTGCTGTCATGTCAGAGCTTTGAACTTGATATTTAAGAAGTTAAAGTTTGTCCGTTTTTTTTACGATGTTAGAAACTTTTCACATGCACTTTAAAATTTGAACAGTATGTTATGAATGTGACTGCCAAAACAGGGTTAAAGTAGATAGAAAGCCATGTGACAATGTGTTCAAATTTATCTAAAATAAAAGTTCTCGTTTATAAACATTGTGTTGTTGGGATCAAGCACAAATGTTGTCATGTGGATACTTGGTGCCATTGGGCAAATGCATGACTAACTTATTTTAGCAAAAACAAATTGTGCTTAGTAAAATATGCCTAGTCTGAGTAACAAAGGCTGGCTGAACCCCAAAAGCAGGGTGGGCCCCTAGGTTTAACCTGGGAAGAATAATCAGAGTGGATAGTCAGGAGCCAGGGGCTCACTGTGGACATCCATGATTACATTAAACCAAATCCCTTAAAGGTTTTCCTAAACATATTTTAGCTGAATTCCTGGAAAGGGTCTTTCATGACCAAACGATGAAATTCGAAAACGTCCTAAACCACTTATAAAATTCCCCTTCATGACAACATTCAATATTACCACTAGGGGTTAGCATTGTACAAGGTATTTTTGCAGTTGCCTGCTTTTAATAAATACACTGCTAAAAATAATTAAAGGAACACATCACAATATAATAGTCAAAACTGTCAATCAATTGATATGTCAGGCATATCAATCTGTCAAGTAAGGAAGAATTAGTGATTTTGAATCAGTTACAACCGGTATGGTTTTGCGGTCACTACTGGTAGCCCATTCAGGTAGCACAAGCAGTCCAGCTCCTCCAGGATGTCACATATGCGCCGTTGCTAGAAGGTTTGCCGTGTCTTCCAGTAGTCTCAAGTGCTTGGAGATACCAGGAGGGGTCGTAAGCAGGGCATGAGCCCTTAATAGGTTGATTTATTTTTTGTTAGACAATGTACAGGAAATATTTTGAATACTTTCCCTTCGAAATCCAATGTGTGATTAAATGTCCCCTTCATTTCTTTTGAGCAGTTTATTTCTGATTTTATTTTTGTAACAAGCTTGAGACAAGTATTAAAATAAGAACAGGTTAGCATAAACAGTATATTACATTTCTGAATTTATTAGAGTAATTAACATTTGTAGACATGTAAACAATGCATGTCTTTTTCTGGGCATTAAACCCAATGGCATACACAATAATGCGTGAAACATCACATTAATCTCAAGAGTATTCAGGCATTTAAATATAGTTTCTATTAATAAACCATTAGTTAAACTGTTTCTAACTCTGGCTGGACATTTAAATGCCACAAACAACCACATAATTACTTTTTAAGAAGTGATGTTGCATAGAATACAACAGATTTATGTAACAGAAACAATCAATCTGGTACATGAACGCACCAGATAAAAAACATTGAACATAACATTGTAGCTACAGTACAGCAGTAGCACCAAAAATAAGTATAAATGCATAATTCAGCGGTGTAAACAAGATAAGATATGTAATAAAACTTTGAACTACAACGACAAATACTAATATAAAATACTACGATGGCAACAAGCCATTCACAACAACCAACAATACCTAGCCTTCTGTTTAAGGATTTGCTAGATAAATCGTGCCTGTATGGTTGCCATCATCTAAAAGGCAAAGGCTTTATAAAACTGGGCCAGCAGTCTATATGGAGGCATTCCTGCAGGCTCTTGTTGATATTGAAGAGTTGTTAAGCGAGAAGACACTTCAGACTCTCAGGCTGAGGTAATCTTTGTATTTCTTAATGGTTAAATCACAATAATAACTAGTTTCACAGCTCAACATGTGCCTCAATAAGGCTCAGTGGTTTGGCTACAACTGAATGTAGCCCATTGCTGACCAAAATTCACCATTTGCAGTAAACCTTACCTTCAACAGGCACCAAAGTATGTAATGTTGAATGGTACTCTGGGAACTGTAACCCAGAACTGTTTAAGCCGATTAATTAATTGGACATTATTCACAACTACTTTGAAAGATTTGATTAGGAACAGTTTACAATAAAAAAATCTGTTGATATAGACCTAAGGAATATAAAGTTTAACATTTTCACTACATCAAAACTAAAAGCTAGTTTCTTATTCAAATGTTGCTTTTGTGTTCAGTGCGTCAGTCAACACCAGCCAAGGTGACAAAACCTTCATGTTGTTTTCTTAAATGGAAACCCAGATTTAAGCAACCATAGAAAACAAACAAAGGACACGGGCTATAGCGGTTAGCGTATCTCACCAGTAACATCATTCCTGGCAGATGGAGTCCCTGACCAAGACTGTAACCACACCGACTCCCCGGGTACAGGACAGGCAGCCCTGCACCTCGCTCATTTCCAAAGGTTGTGTTAAAAGTGGACATGTCATTTCTCATTGTAAATCATGAAGTTTGCTTGGCTACGAACACACAGAGCATCAACGCATTGTGCTGGTTCTGGAGATCAGGACTTAACAAGTATTTCCATGATGTGCTCTAGTTCGATCAGGTCCCTGGAGTTCTGGCCCAAGAACATAGAGGGTGTGGTGGATGGAATGGAGGTCAGGGATGGTAAGTACTTCAGCAACTCATCACGGGCCCCACCAGAGTCGGCTCGGACCCCAAGGGTCCCCATCTCCCTCTCAAGTACCGATGTGTCGATGTCCTGGAAAAGGTCACCCAGGGTCCCATCCTGCACATAGCTAGAACACATGACCTCCTCCACGCCTCCGATAGCAACCAGCCCTGAGGTTCTAAACCCTTCAGGGCACCACTCAGAGATCAATTCCCCTGTGGGGGCTTGCTGGCGACCCACGTCCAGAGGCAGGTTACCTATGGACCTGAAAGGTGTCCTGAGAGTTCCCTGAGGCCCTCCATCAATGGTCATATCTAGATCTTTCAGGATGCAGCCCACAGTAGCAGACAGGGAGAATTCGCTTTCTGATGACATCCATTCATGCTCCATGTCATCTAAACTTCCAGCGCCATTTAATACAACCCTGGGACCAGAATCAATGTTGCTGCTGGGTTTCAAAGGTAGCATGGATGGAACAGGTACTGCCGGGTTAACTAACCGATAAAATGGCCTGTTCTCTGGCTGCATCTGCTTCAGGGTGTTGGCTATTAACACAGAGCGGCGCAAACTGTGCTCCACCTGCTCCTGCCCACGGTGGTACTTGTTGAAGGAGATGTCCAGCAATGACTGACACTGGCTCTCCCAGGTGCCGCTTCGCATGCCGCCCAAAACATCATCATCATGGAGTTTACGCTTCTGTCCCTTAGAGATCATCCTCCCGCACCTGGAAGCACAGAACGCAATTGTGAATCTATGTTTAATAATGAACGACAGATCGAGGCAAAGGGTGAATGACTATCGGCAACAGTTGTTCAAGTGTCTCTCGATATCAACGAACTTTCTTTCAGTTCGACAACGTGGGAAATCAGTTTCCATTTTTCATGCAGTCGAACTGGAACACAGAATTTTGACAAGGTCGTTGATATCGTTATGGAGAAACACATCCAAATTCCAGAATAGCATTATGTAGTGTTTATAAAAAAAATGCCTTAGTTGACCGGAAACTTATTTTTTTTAGCTCAGATACTTTTGAGTAGGTCTGCAATGCGCAACAGCGTCGATTAGTAAATAACCGATTACTAAATTGATTTTTTATTTTGAGCTACCAGCAAACCAGTAAGAAGCAAGGTTCAACAATAACGCAGCATTGTCTAAAGTAGCTTACGAGCTTAGTTAGCAACGCACAGTATTTATGTAGCGTTCTCTTCATTTTCTACTACGTTAGCAAAAAAAATTTACAAACCTGTAGTCTGCTCCTCTGTCCTAAAATAAATGCTGTTAGTTTGGTCAAATGTTGTTGTTCTGACTAAGCTGCCCAACTCGGCTTAGATGTATATAAATTCACCAGCCAACTAATAACTCTACCGCTTCTGCCAGTTCCCGCCCGAGATTTGAGTGTTGCGAACCCTTCTTCGGTGGTGTTTTTGGGCAGACAACATCCCTAATCGTGTATTGCCGCCCTCTACCGAATACGATAAAAAGTATTACACGCGTTAGGCAAAAAAACAATCCCCTCATCAGACAGAAAGTAAGCAATAAAAAAAGAGAAAAATAAAAAAATTATTAAATAATAACGACATGTCCAGACCATCCTCCCCAAATCTCGGCAGGTTCTTTGGCCTGACAATAGGGAACCTTTCCACCAGTTAAGCTTATGTTCACCTTAATGTGCAACTGAAAATGAATATTCCAATGTATAATTGCTACGGCATGTGAATTGGATAACATTTTAGCAAATAAAGTATTTGTTTCTTTTTTATTACATTTTTTTTCCCTTCTAAAATCTAATTGCAGCTATGACCCTGTCTTGTTGAGAACGTGCTCCAGAGTAATAATTGTGTAGTCTTCCTCCCGAGAATCCTCACAAAGGTGGATATCATGGTGGTATGAAAGAGCTCTTTAGATCACCACACCAAGTCAGTGTTTTGGGATAAAGCAAGTAACTCAATGGTTCTCTCTTCAATGAGAGAGGTGAGTCGTAATAAGTGACCAGCGATAGGCTAACAAGAAAACTGTCACCATTCGTCAAAACTTGCCTCTTGAACCTAGGTTTGTCCTGTACAACCACAGACCATCAGGAGAAACATGTACATACAATCTTTTATAAAATGTTATTTCCAACCTATAATGTCAGACTAGGAGATCAAGTATAATTATCCAATCGAATCACACAATACGAACAAAGGTGTGTTGAGTTATACAGCTAGCAACAAGTTTTTCCTGAAATTTTACTCAAATAGGCTTTGCATTAGTTGGCACAGCTGTTAAAAGTATCATACTAATCAATCCAACATAAAAGCCATAACAGATCCAACTTTTGTGTAATGGTTAAACAATAACACCAACTGGATTTCCCTATTTTAAAAGTTCCAGGGAAGTCAAGGTACAGATTTTTTGGAGTTAATGATTATCTGCCGTTGGTGCCTAGTGAGTCAACCAGTATTTTGGACCTTTTTGTGTTTACCCGGTTTGTCTGTTACATTTTTGAAGGTAACAAAATCTTTATTTGTCCACCCATTGTGTATCATTTTTGTCAACTTTGTGTAGATTTCATCCCAGTTGTCTACCACAATCAACACCATTATACCAAGTGAAATGCTCAGCTACTCATCAAGATTCTGATTGTTGTTTCCTTCTGAAAAAAAAAACACCCCAACATGGTTATTGATCAATTCCATTCTGATTATACACCGTTATATAACCGTTACATTGGTTGACAGAGGAGGGAAAGTCCCTGTCACATAGGTGTTTGTGCATGTACTCAAAAAGAATTCACCCATTAAAATATGTATTGTTTAGTAAATATTTGCTTTTTAATATTCTGAACTTAAGTAATTTAAGTAACATAACATATCTTAAAATTATACCCAGATTGTACAATCCTGTTTGCATTTTGTTTTTATTTGTGCATTGCCAGAGGCACTACACAGCATGGAGACATGATCTACAAGGGAACGTGATCAGAGTTGGTACAAATGGCCTGGGCATATAGTTTAGGGCCTGTTGAGCTGCTAATAACTAGAATCAGTTAGGCTATTTTAGGGTTGAAAAAAGCCCTACAGGATGGTAAGAGGGTTGAGCAGAAAGAGGGTGTGGGAGCCCGGGCCTAGGCCATAAAAAACAAGGCATGGGCAAACTTTTTTCTCCTCAATTAAATTCAATACAATAGCATACATAAAATCAACATTAAATTACAATCTGAATTTTTTTATGAACAATGTAGCAAATTGAAAACACTTGGATTATTTATCCACACAAGAATGATTAGAATATAGATTTTGTTTTAAATATCAGGTATTAGAACTATAAAACCTGTTGTTACAAAACATTAGCAAGTGCTAAAGCAATCCTCTCATTCAAGCAAGGAGGAGTGTAAAAATAAGGTACAATGTGCTGTCTGGTAGGTCAAATGTGGTTAGTGCTTTGGAGAGACATCCGAGGGTTAATTGTACTGTCCACAAACCCCAACGGTCTTTCGGTCCCAGTCAGAGATAGACAAGCACTTGACAAAGAAGTGTCCCAGGTCATGTTTGGAAATGACCCGGCCTTTCAACATGTTCTCTGTCACTGTGTAGTTCTCCGTCAAAGGGAGTTTATCTGTAGGGGATAGCAAGGCATTGAGAAATTAATATTAGTACATGTTCAAATCATTTCGCTTAAGGCATTGCAGATGTTTGGCCAATCCTCTTAACAGGGGCCAAAATGGGTACTGAGAATTGTGCACCATAACATTTTTGTGAGGATGTGTGCCATATGTAATCATAACTACTTAATTTTAAACTTGGAATTGCATAGTTAACTGAGGTATGAAAGTGATTCACCTAACATATTACACAAGCCCAAATAAATTGATTTAAGATGTTTAGATTCAATTTAAGGGTGTTTACATAGTAAACTGTGAACAATGTAGGAATGACTTTTTACAGTCATCCCTCAACCCCATTTTAGGAGCAAAACAATGAAATCATTTAAAATAAAGTCAATAAACGTTTTTACTTGACTGCAAACCGTTTGCATTCTATAATTGCCTAAATTCTGGGACCCACAGACATCACCAGACGCTGGATATCTTCCATGGTGATGCTCTGCCAGGCCTGTACTGCAGTAATCTGCAGTTCCTTTCGTCTTGTCTCCAGCAAGTGAAGCACATGCTCAGTTGGATCTGGGACAGCTGACTGACTTTTCCATTCACAAACTCTCTCCTTTTGGGCCATGAAAAATTTATTGGTTGCCGTCCTGCTGCAAAAAGAATTTTCCTAATGCTGTCGTAACAAGTGAGCGAGTTCCTGCAGCAGCCTTACACCCCCAAAACATAACAACCCCTCTGCCTTATTTCCCAGAATTTGGTATACCAGTTCTTTCTTTCTTTCCTCTAGTGGAATTATGTATTCAATGTACCGTTATTTCTAGATGACTTATCGGATATGGATGAAAACAATACAACCTAAAGCGGGGTCTTTACTTGAACCCCAACAACACTGTATCATTTCAAATCCAAAGTGCTGGACTACAGAGGCAAAACAAAAACATGTGTCACCGTCCAAGCATGGACTACACTACTGTAGGTTTATCAAGCATAGTATGTGTGACAGATGTGAGAAAAAACACAGGAATGACAAAGGGATGATTTATATTAGGAATGCTCCAATTCGATACAGGTGTTGGAAATTTGTCTGATACTGGCTTAAATAAAGGAATCAGGTATCGGACTAAGTGAGTCTATGAAATGAGCCAGTAAACAAGTTGCTATGTTGATGATGAAGGGGAGACTGGAGACACGGGGACTATGTTTAGTGAACTCAATAACAACTGATTACTTTATACATCAAACAGTTACTTGTAAAACTGGTAGTCATACACTTTGCAAAGCAAGTGTTTCAAGGGGTGTTGTACAGAATCTTAAGCAAGCAAGCCAACTAATGCCTGGCTAATTGGGAATACATACATTTTACCTGTAATTTCCATCTCAATATCCATCCTCATTCATAGCGAAATGGCAATCATATTTGTTTGGTGCTGTACAGCCTTTAATTTCAATCCTGAGAGACTACCTTAAAAAACACCTTAAGTGAATATAATGCCACTTTTTCAAGTTGTGATTGGACCTGAAGTTAAAAATTCCAAATCACATGGAATTTTATTTTCACCATTATTGATAATAAAATGCCTATATAAACCTTTTAGGAAAGTTGTCTTTCTTCTGCATAGTTTTCCCTGCAGGGACTTTGGTCCAATACGTACCCACGTAGACTTACTCTAGAGAGATTTCAAGTAGTATGTGAACATGAGATCTGATGTTGTTAAAATGGTCCACAATGACATACAATTCTGTCATATAAAAGAATGATGGCAATCATAGCACAAATCAACAAAATGACAATGACAGGATCGGCTCAGTACTTGGTATCGGCAGTTAGGGGACAGTTCAGAACTCTGCATCGGAATTGGTGCATCCCAAGTATAAATGAGACTAGAGTACTAGAACAATTCCACAAATTCAAACTGGTAGGGCGATAACCAACCATCGATGTGAGGGGGCATGACGGCCACAAAGTCCAGCCCCGACTCCTTCAACACCATGTGCATTCTATCGTGATCCTCCGTCACCGGCAGAAGCCTGGGTGGCACTTTGGACCGGTCCCAAAGGAGGAAGGCTGTGAATCAGTGAGGGTGAATGTAAAGACGTGAGCAATATGATAGTTCACTTAAGGTTTGAATAATGCACTGGCGCTGACTGTCATAGAGTCCCCCTGTACCTGACATACAGCCGACCACTTTGCGAATCCCCTTGGCTTTCATGGCACCCAGGATGTTCTTTGTTCCTTCAGACATCATTGTTGTGGGATCTGTTGATTGCAACTGAAACGTGAACATTTTCCTGACCTAAACAATGCAATGTGTATTTCAGTGAGCTCTACCGAGTTTACTGCAACCTGCCTAAAAAAAAATCAAGATCCATTTCACCTGATATAAACTAGACATGCATGTTATGAATGGGTTTATTAACACATGTTCAGACAACCTTTTCACACATATTTGAACTAACTTCAAATTCCTATAACCTACTAATGCCTGGACTTACTGAGGTCATTCCTGGTGCCCAAAATGATAATAACAGCATCTTGACCCTCCATGGTGTTTTTCACAGTATCCTTATTGAGGACATCTCCCACCACCACCCTGGAGGCTTTGTGGTCTTCGGGTAGCCTGGCAGGGTCTCTCACCAGCACTGTCACATTGTATCCTGTGGATATTGCCAAACAAAAAATAGCAGCTGAAATGTTGTTTTGTTGAAATTATGCTGCAGGTTGGAATCCTAGATCTGATAGTGATTGGTTTTTCTGGATTTTAGCAAGAAACTTAGGCCATAATTCATTTCATATTTTCTGACTGATGGGCATGACCCCACTCCCAAGTTATCCTTAGTAGCATGCAAAGAACATACTTAATTTTCAAACATAACATTGACCAATGACATTTTGAATTTACAGACAAAATGTATTATGTACAACCAATCCAGCTGGATTAAATTAAGACATTAGCTCATTTAAACGTTTTGGGCCACCGGATTTCAATTCCAGAGTTTGGCCGAATTGCTGAGACCACCCTGAGTTGAGTTCTGCTTGTGCGCGATAAGCGGGCAAAAAACGTAATCTCCTACTTGCCGCACATCGACGCACTTCGCTCTTCCCAATCGTGAGTCAGCAAAAAATCTTAACGACTTGTACGTCTCAACTCTTTTTGTCCTGTGACTCAGTGCAAGAAGAAAATGCTTGTGAAGCACAAACCGAACTATATCCACTTCATTTAGTATATTTGCAACACATAATTGACTGAATAATAATTTGACCAATAGATAACCGATATATATATATATATATATATATATATATATATTATTCAATAAGAAAAACAAATATTTACGTTATTATTTTTTAAATTATGTGATCAATAGCATGAAATTGAACATCAAATAGAAAAAGATAAGCTGTGGCCCATTTCCAAGCAACCAGGATAATAACATTCAGTAGCGCCTGAGAACCATGCAAAACAATTGGACAGCGTTCCGACCAGGCCAGGTTAGTTACAACACGTATATCGTCTCCTTTAGAATGATTAGTAGTGCAGGCCTAAACGATATAATTTCAAAACCTACCCGCTGCTACAGCCAGTGGTAAGGTCGCCAGTCCTGTCATTCCCGTGGCTCCAAATATCGCAACATTCTTGATCGACTGTGACATAATTTCAGATGTGAGAACTGCCGCTGTTCACTGAAGACCGTTAAAATTCACGCTTCGCTGATCGCCTGCAACACTATATCAGGAAAAAATGCATTTAAGAAAGAATCTCTTTTGGCACTTATAAACGCCCCTTTTAAATGACCCACTTCCGCAACATGCGACTCCTCCCACTTACATAAACTAAAGTGAAACTCATTCACAACTGTTCACAACGGTAATTGTACAATAACCGGGTGTTCTGTCTGATTTTCCACACTGCTATAAGTGGAATCGATCTATGCTATATATATTGTCTTGCCATGTGTTGTCTTGCAAATGCTGCCACTTCCAACTGTTTTTGTTTATTAAACAAAAATGTCTGCTTGGAGCCTATAACTGGTATAGGCTGTGGTCATTTCACACCTTCAGCAGATGCCATTACCAACATAACATAAAACATTTGATTTTAGTTTAACCTGGAAGATAAATAACCACGATGGTTATGAATCAAAACTGTTTATACTAAAATTGAATTCCATCACATTTGATGCCGTTTCAAAGACAGAATAAGCCTTGGCTTGAACTAAAGCAAATGATCGGAAAATCTCCAAAATGTTGTTGTTGCTTGCTGTTTGGGGATTTATGGTGGGTATCTGTATGAGCTGTTTGTGACTACAACTGATTTAAAAAAACGATTTTGGGGATTTTAGCAAGGCAAGAAAGTTTAGATATTGGACAATATATGTCACTAGTTGTGGCAGCCAACGTGTCCTGATAAAAGTGGAATGTTGTTCCTTTCTTGCTTGATTTCTGCTTTCTAACAGTTTGGGATCTCCTTTGCTGTATTCTGCATACCATAATGCACCAAATAGACAGGTCTGGACTCCTGTCAAGCCAGTTTAGCACCCAGAATCGTTTTATTATTTAATCATTTATTGAGGTCCCGAAGATGGCCATCCAATATTGGTTCAATAGATGCCCAAACGATTTGCAAATGTAAGTTGTGATAGAATATTCTTGAATTGTGGCATTATTTGCCTGCTCAGTCTTTCACAAAGTGATGAATCCCTCCCTATTCTTACTTCTTAAAGGCGCATTCTCTATGGAATGATCTTTTAATACCCAGTCATGTTACTGATCTGTTGACAATGGACGATATTAGTTATGTGATATTTCACCAGGTTTTCTTTTCCTGCACTACACAACTTTAACAGTCTATTGGTGCCTTTGTCCCAGCTTTTTTAAACGTGTTTTTGGCATACTTTTTTAAGTGAGGATGTATTCAGTTTCAACATTTGATTTGTTGTCTTGGTACTATAGTTTAGTAGATATAGGGTTTAAACGATTAGCACATCGTTGCATTCAGTTCTTCTTTACATTTTACCCAACGTCCTATGTTGGCTATACTTGTCAAGCATTCCACTTGTTTTCAGAAAATTATCAGCATGAAATGAAGTAAGAATAATTACGAACTACGCTAAATATATAATATGACAAGTACAACTTCACGTCAGAAATACAACAATCCGTAAATTGATTGAAACCGACTTTATTAAAGTTTATTATTTTAATCGCGTATTGTTAAGCTTTGAATTATTGCTTACTTGTTTATTATTGACTCTCTTCATATAATAAATGCTTTGCTTTTTATTGTATAATTTTTTCTATTATATGTAAACCAGAAAAAAACACACGTGCAGGCCCCCCCCTCTTTCGTTCTCTCCGGGTTCCTACGCCGCACTGATGCTGAATTCTGTCTGTAATCACGAGAGGTGGGAGAGGAAGCGCGAGCGCGTATCAGGTGGACAGCATATTCGACCCCACCGGCTTGATCGAGCGTCTTTGCCTGCTTTAAAAACACTTTCATGGCAGTTGCGTGATTCCAGTAAACACGGCAGGGAATGTACATATGTTAACGCATGTTATGCCTTCATTAGCCGGATATCATTACTCTGATTCCATTTGACAGTCTGATTGTGGACACACAGGCTATTGGACTCAACTATGCCAGCGAAGAAGCACGGTGGAGCGAGGCTCTATTCCTAATTCGCTCGCGGGTTCATTGATACAAGCACTTCGCCGACTGATTTTGCTAGGTCTATTTAATAGGGAGGAAAAACAGATCCGGAACTGGGGTTGAAGGTAAGGTCGTTGTATTCTATGCCGCATGTCAAATATTATTGAGTATGAAAAATTCGAGACGCCTGTTTCGTGGTGAGATGCAGTAACACCGGCCTGCACTGGCTGTAAGGCTACTGCAGTGATTCTATGGCCTCATAATATGCTGCTGTCGTTTCTTTTTCTGATGTAAGGCACAATCTATGTCTTTGTTTAGATCATAGGTGTTGGTTGGAGTTAGGCTGCTATTAGGTTAGTTAGACTGATTTTTGTACAATGGCTTTTGGGTGTATATATGGACCGGTTTGGATAGGCCTATTAGACAATGTTAAATGATTTAGTGTTGGTCCGCGCATCATGGTGATCGTTAAACGTATACAAGAGTATTGCATTTACTTAACACGCTTCGGCGATTTATTGCATTTAGTAATGAAGCGGTGTCATGGGCAGAAATAGACGAAGTAGGTACTGAATATCATGCTTGCATATAAACCCTACGTGGAGGCTAGGCGTTTTAATTTTCCCGCAGCTACCGTGAACGTAGTCATTTTTTGATGCATTCTGCATTAAATTGCAGACCACACTATGCATGACAATTACAGCATTTTAATGTTGCCTATTAGTTACTTCAATGTGGCAATCCAAATAAAAGCACCTGCACTTGATATGGGTTGGTGCAGTGATCATAGCCTCTCAGGGTGTATGCGATATAGACCGGAGACGGCGGGGTAGTGTCATTTTAAGGTTAAAAGGGAATCGCACTATCGGGAGTTAAGCAAGCCAAAACGTTCACCTTTCCACTTTTCCTCGTACCAAAACATACGGGAGTCATATGTTCATCTGCTGAACCCAACCACCAATTGCGTTGAGACTGTTGTACAGTAGCTGTAGCTCACCTCACCATAACCTTGGCACTACTATAAATGATATACTCTAATGATATAATCTAATCACGCAGCAGGTTTGGAAAGGCAAATCTTCAAAGAGTTGATCAAGCCTAAATTATGTTGACATATATATGTAGCCTATATAACTATATATAACATTTCTTGTTTGTAAAATGATTTGTTTGCAGAAGACTTGTGCACAGAATACGGCTGGGCGTAGCCAATTCTACGCATGTGAGGCTCGTCGGTGTTGGTCACACGGAAGTGTTAGATGACTGGAGCGGTTTGGTAAAGGTTGCGTTCATCGACGTTACGCTATAACCTCTTGCGGTTTCCATGACACTGCATTTGTCACCCTACGTAAAAATGCCAAATGCTAGTTCGTCAGCAACGTTTGTGGGCCAAGGCATAATGCTTAATTTTAAATGCAAATCAGTTGATGAATTTAGCTTCTTGACAGATGGCCTCACATTTCTCAATAACTCATTAGTTTATTTTGGAATTCAGAAGGAAGTGCTAAAGAATATAAGTCAACAACAATTTTTGCCACTTTTCAAAAAAAGTTTAAGGAAATTGCCAATCTAAGCAAATGTACGTTTTTTTGTATGATTTATTAAATAGGTTACCTTCATTAATGACTATCGTGAGAATTAAGGTCAAATATCCATGTGTCCAAATATGTACAAAAAATAACACTTTTTTGTACTGTACATATTTGGATGTATGTCAATATTCTTTCATTATGGTAGTTTGCACGTGCAACCTACCTGAAAACATGGAACATGGAAACATTCTGACAACAAAAAAGTTTTATACAACCACATTTACATTTCTGGGGCTCTGTGTAAAATCATATGTTAGGTCTGTTATTCTCCCAGAGAACCCTTGAAATTGACTACATGAGTACTTTAAAGACTCTTTTGGGTGTATGTTACATTTGGTACAGCTGTAAATCCAAGACACTGATTACAGAAGTAGTTGGGAATATTGGAATGTGTGTGTTTTATGTCTGAAACACTGTGGTTTGAAAGTGGGAAAGTTACAGCAATGTATAACTTTGTATTTATTGAATGAGATGAGGCCAGATATTATATAAACCAATAATTAAGACTGTTGTAATAATACACACCTCATTCAGTGTATATGTTGATGGGACATTTCCTTGGGACTGCCATACATTAATTACTGATAGAGTGCCCTCTTGAAGGATTGGCACTCTATGTAAAAGAAAATACAAACTGTCATGGTTGTTTATCAGCTTGATCTTACACTCAAAATGTAATCTGAGTCAAACCTTTAATTGAGTGAGAAGAACTTTGACATCAATAAATACACATTACATTTCAAAACATGCATGCTGTAGTTATTCACACCTTTGCATTATTAGGTTATGAACCCTCCCTTGGCCAAGATAACAGCTCTGAATCATCTTCTATAATATTTATTGAGGTGGGAGAACATATCGGAAGGGATTTAGGACAATTTATCCTTACAGAAACATGCTTGTGGACCCCATAGATTTTCAATGGCATTTAAGTCAGGTGACTGATGACCATTGCAAATGCTTGATACTATGGACGGCGAACCATTTTCATTTGAGTTTGGAGGTATGCTTTGGGTTTTTGTACTGGTTTTAGCCTGGCAGAGTCAGACAGGTTTTGAGCCAGAACATCACAGATTCAACACCATATAATTCATAGTGGGGATTAGGTTATGTTCTGCATGAGCATGGCTCTTTTAGGCCTAACCTGTCAAAAAGGCACATTTTAGTCTCATCAGACCATATAACCTGGTTCCAATCAAAGTTTCAAATAAATTAAGCAAACTCTTGCCACTCATGTTTGTATTTTTTGTATTTTATTTAAAATATATTTTAGTCTGTTGTGTGAACTACAACAACTAATTTTTCTCATTTTATTTTTAAGTTCTCTGGTCTGGCCATGTTGGTAGGAGTTAAGCCTTCATGCATTGTTTATGCATGTTTTTGAATAGAATAGTTATGTCCTAATGATTCAATATCCTTTGAATTCTCATTCATTTGAAGCACATAGTAATGTGATATTTTGAGTTTAAAATCAAGCAACAATGAATTTTTTCTTTTTCTTTTTACCTAAGGATGCTAATAATTCTGGAGGGAACTGTGTCAAAATGTTATAAAAAGCTGTATAGGAGTGGGTCCTGCAAGGAATAGGGACCAGTCCTCAGCCAGAGGGAACCGAGTTGAAGGTCTTTACTGTAATGTGGTGTGTCATTTGTCTGTCCCCAGGGGAACATCCCCCTCTTCAGTCTCCTCTCCATACGGGCTTCATGCCTTTCGCCCTGTAAGTCCTGAGCATAGAGCTGAGAGCTTGGGGCAAGTGTGTCACTCTATTCCTGGAACTAATATCATTGACAAACAAAACTGCTTTGATTGTTGACCACACGTGTTCTGTTGATCATGAAGAGAGGGTGGGTTTGTCTGGAAGTGAAAAATGTGTCTTAATGCTTATTTATGTAAACAATATTTAAGTACTTTAAAATGATCTTTATCTTTTTCTTAGTAAATGTTTTTCATGACTCCAAGATTTGGCACTGTCAAGCTCACTTGGTAAGAGCATGGCACTTGGCAGTTGTGGGTTTGATTCCAATGGGGGACAGTAAGAAAAAGCATTGACATTCATGTAGTCACTCAACAAAAGCATCTGCTTTTTGGTGGAAAGGGGTGAATCATCTCAAGCAGACCAGAAGTTAAATATAATCTGAACGAGATCCATAAGATAATACTAGATTTTCATAGATGGGTGTTGAGTACAGTTTTGTGTATTGAATGACGGTCATGAGTGATTTCCACTGCTCCTTACTGGATCACTGCTGAGAAGGTTGCCGCTGACTTCTATCACTGGAGCACCTGCTGGATTGTTCTCTTGGTGAGGAGGTGTTAGGCTCCCCTTTCCACAGCATGTTTGGCAGTGGGAAGTGGGGGAACACTGCCTATGCCTTGTGTCAAGCCGGCACACTGGAGATTTATGGTTTTAGCCGGGTGATAATGTTGAGTGCTTTGGACAGGAATGCTAAACACACCACCAGAGGCCACAATGAAACAACCAATAAGATGGCCAGTCTCAGTTGTGCCTATTCTGCAAGCTTGTGTCATATAATTGAGATCAAGCATAGCGGCAGAACCCAACGTCGCACAGAGATGCATCCACAGAGGTTGTTCTGAGTCTATGTGAGCTGTGGCTACATTCGTGGGTTGTAGAACGCTCATGGTGTATGTACTCGGTAAGGAGCCTTCAAATGAAATGGCTATGGTGTCAACACTGTTGAGTGCCTCAAGGGGCTTGTATTGTCTGCCGTGGACGTGCCATCAAAGTTGTTATTTTTCGGACCTTTTGTCAGTGCCCGGGGGATCAAAGGGAAAGCATCCCTGAAATGTGTCACTAGGTGGAGGGAGGAACATGCATGGAACTGAGTGTCATTCATTATTAGCCAGTCGATCTGTTACCCCGAACGGTGCATCGCTTCTGTACGGTTATCAGAGTAGTTGTTGAGACCTGATCTCCACTTTGTCTCCATGGCAGCTGCAGTTGTTGACGGCGGAAGCAGTCTAGCACCCAAGATGGATGAGGTCTGTCAGTGGTAACAGGGATTCTGTTAGGTGTCCCCCTCTCAGCAGATGCACGTGTGGGCTGGACGATTGCTGGAGAGCAACAGTGTGGTTTTCGTGCAGATCATTTGCATAGTGTGACAGGGGCCTCTGGCTCACTGAGACACTGACAGCTGTGTTGTTTTCCAGAAAGAATCACATGAAATGTCAGTCAACAGGATCCTTAAGCTAAATGGCCGTCTTATTAGAGGGATGCACACCAGGTGGGATTAGAACAAAGCTGTTGGGGCCACTCAGAGCACAGCACATTGATGCGGCCAATCAAACCACAGGACCTGCACGTTGGTTGGGGCCACTCAGAACACAGGACAGCACGTTTGATGGGGCCTCACAGAACACAGGACAGCATGTTTGATGGGGCCACTCAGAACACAGAACAGCATGTTCGATGGGGCCACTCAGAACACAGGACAGCACGTTTGATGGGGCCACTCAGAACACAGGACAGCACGTTTGATGGGGCCACTCAGAACACAGGACAGCACGTTTGATGGGGCCTCACAGAACACAGGACAGCACGTTTGATGGGGCCACTCAGAACACAGGACAGCAAGTTTGATGGGTCCTCACAGAACACAGGACAGCACGTCTGAGGCCACTGTTGTTCAGGATGCACAATGTCACCCGCGTCATGTTTGCGTAGTTCGAAGGACCATTATGGGCTTGTGGTCGATGATGGTGATACTAACGGTCACAGACGCGTGCTGTTCATCCCCCTGGGTGCTTTCTCTGGATATCCAGAAGACCGTCAGCTGGGACTGAGACAGAACCAACTGAAACGCGTTGAGCTGTGAAACATCAGACTCATGCTTCACTACACCCCCCCTTCGCGTCGCACGCACACACACACACACACACACACACAAACACACACACAAGCAAACTCCACATCTGGAGAGGAGGGGTTGTGTATTGTTAGCTCCCTGTAAATATAAATTTCACTGAGCATTGTCTCGTCCTTGTGACTCAATGTAAGACATATGTAGATGATGGAAACATAGCCTTCGCGTCTTTGTGTCTTCTGGGAATATGAATTCCCATTTGTATATTTTCACTGATCATAATTGTGTATATTTGCGTTTTTTGGAGACCTCCTTAATTGAAAGTACTTTAGTAATTTGTGTGATACATTTCTATTTTCACTTTTCACATGTCTGTGAGGCAGTTTCTGAATTTGCTTGGATATGGTTCACTTGGCTGCAATGTTGTTCAATCTTTTTAAAACAAGAAACAATTTGTTGGCTCGGAATAGTTGTAATGGTTATATACAACACTAGTATTTGCCAATAGTTAGACATATTTCTGTTTTCTTCCTTGATTAATTCCGCTACTACCGCTTGTGTTTTAATTTCACTCTGTGTTGGGTTTTTGTTTAATGGGGACTGTGCTGAGGACAAGTCAATTTCACTGTAAGGTTTTGGTGTTAGTGCTGAAAGGGTAGTGTGGGGGAGGGAAGGGGGAGAGGGGCGGGGAATCAGAGGGGTTCGGGATTGGGGGAGGGGGCGTTTTGAATCTCTGCTTTGTGAGGTGCCTCAAGGACAATAGCTGGTAATGCCACAGAATAAAAGAGTCCCGATTTCATTCAACGCAAAAGAACGTTAAATTTTCCCTTGCAGATACCCTGAACACGTACGTTTGAAATTCATATTCATACCAAAGTGATGAACCAGACAAAGCTAGAGGGACAGGGTGGAACCAGCACAGTCAGATGGATGTATGGCTGGGAGCTAAGCATTGGAACCAAAATATGTTGGTTCAAATGCACGGACTGGAGACTTATGCACAGACTGAATGTGAATAAGACACAATCTGACCCAGTTGTTTCTATAAAGTCTTGATCAGGGAAAGAAAACATGGTGCCAGACTATAACTGTCATGGGTTTTATGCAAATGTGTGAGCCATGAACAAGATCATTGTTAGAAATCTGAAATGTTTTTCGAAATTTGACGACGCGTCGTAATGTGAGAAATTGTTATCGTTGAATTAAACAATAATACAATGCATCTGCTTTAGTATTTTAGCAGTCAGGTTTGGGGTGTGTGGTAGCATATGGCAAATATGGCAAAAAGGCTCAACGCCGTTGCTAGCTACAGTACAACCCAATGTAGACGGGTGTGGTCTACCGGGCGCACACTACAGGTGTATAACTTGACGTCAGGTGAAGTGTGACCGTCTTCTAACCCTCCCGCCGTGTCTCCCCCGTAGGGTGGCTCTGGGAAACAGGCGCCATGGCCAATGCCTCCACAGACTTGGACAACGCGGAGGCTCAGCGCCAGCTAAACAACAACAACACCCGTCCGGCCAATAGCTCGGGACACTGGGAGACCGAGGTCACCAGCTCCAAGCTGTTTGAGTGCTCCCGCATCAAGGCCTTGGCGGGTGGGTGGACAGGGGGACCGGAAGGGTTGTGGACCGCAAGATAAACCAGGGCACCTCCACCTGTCTCCATTGCTGCTCCGTGGCATAAAGTCACAGTTCACTTAGTCACAGCTCCTTCGCTTAATCACAGCTCAATCGCTATGTCTCAGCTACATAGCTTAGTCACATATTCATCACTTAACCACAGCTCAGTCGCATAGTCACATCACCTATAGTCACAACTTAATCCCTTAGTCTCAGTTCCATCAGTTAGTCACAGTTTAGTCACAGTTTTATCACTTACACTCACAGTTTTATCACTTATAGACAAAACACAATAATGTAATGTCACAGCTCCATCTTCACTGGTCCATCAATTATGGTGACACAGAAAACGTCCATCTACATACAAGATACCCCTGAGTATGTAAATACATTTCATTTAGGCAGAGTACACCCATCCAAGACTGTTGGGTCTCAGATGTCATATGTACCCTTAGATATCCTGAGCAATGTACATTACCCATCTGTCCTGCAGAAGAGAGAGATGCTGTCCAGAAGAAGACCTTTACAAAGTGGGTGAACTCCCACCTGGCTAGAGTGTCCTGTCGCATCGCTGACCTCTACAATGACCTGCGGGATGGATACATGCTCACCAGGCTGTTGGAAGTCCTGTCTGGAGAAATGCTGGTTGGTCTACACATGATCTGGTCCACAACCTGGATCCTAGCAAACGATACATCATCCCAGTGTTATTCTGACTCTATTTCATTACCTCACTATCCTCCTTCCATCTGTCATCCTCTCCTTTCCCCCTTCCCTTTGTCATCCCCTCACCCCCTTTTGTTCTCCCATCATCCCCCTTGCCTCTGTCATCCTCCCCTCATCCCCCTTATCTCCCATGTCCCTCACCCAGCCAAGGCCTACGCGGGGACGGATGCGGATCCACTGCCTGGAGAACGTGGACAAGGCCCTTCAGTTCCTCAAGGAGCAGAGGGTCCACCTGGAGAACGTTGGGTCCCATGACATTGTTGATGGCAACCACCGCCTCACCCTGGGGCTCATCTGGACCATCATCCTTCGATTCCAGGTAGAGATTTAGCGGACCCGTACTAACTAAGCTGTCTTAGCTTAACCTTACTAACTGAGCTGTCTTAGCTGACCCGTATTAACTGACATGTCCTAGCGAACTCATACTAACTGAGCTGTCCTAGCTGACCCGTACTAACTTACGTGTCCTAACTCACCTGTACTAACTCACGTGTCTTAGCTGACTCGTGCTGACTGAGCTGTCCTAGTTGACCTGTACTAACTGAGCTGTTCTTGCTGACCCGTACTAACTGAGCTGTCCTAGCTGACCTGTACTAACTGACCTGTCCTAGCTGACCCTTACTAACTGAACTATGCCAGCTGACCCTTCCTAGCTCACGCGTCCTAGCTGACCCGTGCTAACTGAGCTGTCCTAGCTGACCTGTTCTAACCGACCTGCCCTAACTGATCCTTACTAACTGCCTTCAAACTGACGCCTCCTAGCTAACACATGATGATGCTCAGTTGTTTTGTGTGGGGTCAGTTTTGTTTCTATTTTGACTCCACTGTGAGTAATGTTGTTCAGGATTCAGCCAGCTCCTGTGAGGCAGTTTCTATCTGCTGTTGTCATTTTCCTCTAGACCTGCTATTATCTTAACGTCTGAGGAGATATTTTGGGCTTTCAGTTCTATCGTGTCTGGTTCTCTCCAGGGAATGGGTGTTTTTGAGGATTGTTTAAGCAGTTTCATTGCTGTGTCTAAACTCAGTTAGTGAAACACTTTGGTTTAGCACCATTGTTTCTGACTAATACATGTGCTATCTGTTATAACGTTCAATTTAAATTAAGAGAACCAGGAACCTGAAATAGTGTTACTTGAAAAAGAGGGGTAGGGATGTAGAACAAGATCACTTTTTAGCGAGTGTAAGACCTCTAGTTGCACTGGTGGTAGAGCATGGCACTTCTTCAAGGTTGTTGGTTCAATTACCACAGGGGCCCAATGAATAAAAGTATGCTGTCACTACTGTATGTTGCTTTAGTTATTAGGGTACGCAAAAATACCTAAATGAAAGGGAAAGGGGTCATCTAAGACCGAGACAAACGTAGCGCTGTTGGATGAAGATGTCCGTCTCCTGAAACGGTCAACATGCAGTGGTGATCGGTGTCATGACAACAACACAGCAGTCACACAACACAGCGGTCACACAACACAGCGGTCACACAACACAGCGGTCACACAACACAGCGGTAACACAACACAGCGGTCACACAACACAGCGGTCACACAACACAGCGGTCACACAACACAGCGGTCACACAACACAGCGGTCACACAACACAGCGGTCACACAACAGGCCAGAATTGGGAGTGAATTCTAGTCCTGCCAAAAGTCTCTGCATGGAGAAGCCGTTAAACATGCTGAGTCATCACTGCGTGACGATACTAGCAAAAGCTTGGATGTCAGTCCGGTACTGAATGTAGCTGGATCTCACACACAAGGACATACTGTCCGACATCTGCCTCGGAGACACGCGTACGCTAGACCGGGCCTGACTGGACGTGACGGCACGATGGCGGGACTGTGAGTGGCGCATAATTGCTTGCTTTTTTTTAATGCTTCGCGACCGGGAGTGGACTTGGCGTAAACGCTCGCTTTGCGTTATTCAAATGGCCGTGGGTCTGTGTGTGAGTCAGGGAACCGGGCCTGCGGCGGGTGAGAAGTCCGTACCGGAGCGGCTAGCGTAGCCTGGCTTATCGCGCTGCTTTGCCAACGCCACCGCAGGCACGCTGCCGGCCAGCATCCCAGGTGCCCACTTCCACTGCACCGACTGTGTGGCCGGCCAGGGGAAGGCCTCTTCTACTTCGCATGCAGTGAAAGAGGGGGAGCGTGTTATCGGAGACCGATGTGTGCTGTAAGGAGCGAGGGGCGGGGCTCCTGGCATGGCCAGATGCAGCCAACGGTCTGTCCTCCTCCTTCACCCTGCTCTCTCTCAGCCTCTTCTACGTCCTCCCTGCCTCTCATCCCTCCCTTCATCCTCTCCTCCCTTTCTTCCGCCTCCCAACTCTTGGCCTCTCACCCCTCCTCTCTGCCTCCCGCCCCTCCTCCCAGCCCCTCGTCCCTCCTCCCCGCTTCTCATGCCTCCTCCTTGCTGTCATCCTTCTTCTCTGCCATCGGTGCTGCATTCGTTTGTTGTCTTGTCACTCTGTTCTCACGCTCCTCTTTTCAGTCCAGTACGTCTCCCCTCCCTTTCTGTCTCTTTTCACTCTGTCATTCTTTCTCCTCCTTTCTGTCTCTGCTCCTCACCCACCCTGCCCCTACATTTGGACTGGTTGAGTCTCCTCTGCCCAGTCAGCAGGTAAGGCCTTGCCACTGCAGCAGGCAGCCAGAGGAAAGGGGAGAGAGGGGAAAGGAGAGAGATGTAAAGGCCCAGGTAAATTATCTCCTGGAGTCCATTTAAAAAACATCACGAACTTGACAAGCTCACTACATTTGATAAATTCACTGCTCTTGTTAGTTCCTATGCCGTGTCCTTGTGTTTGGGGTGGCTGTGTGGGATGCGTGTCTGCCTGCATGTCACTGCCAGATAGTTTCATCTCTCTGGCTTATTGTTATGCGTTTCTTCTGGATACCATGTGGTTTGATCAGGGCCTTTTTCAAGTCATTCTTCTGAGGCTTCTTTCAAGCCTCTTTCAAGCCTCTTTCAAGCCTCTTTCAAGCCTCTCTGTAGGGTATAGGAGATAACAGGCAACTGCAAAATAATATTTATTTTTGCTTCTAACTGTGGCTTTTACCTACACTTTTTCCACAGCTTTAAAATTGTCCGGTGGTGACATTTAACGGTGCTCAATGTGCAGAAAAGAAAACAACAGACCACTGCAACTACAATAATGTTCTTTGCAATGGCATTGTCTTGCAGTGACTGGGATATGTTGTTGTTGTTGTTTTTTAAAGAACAGCCCCTGCTGAATGACCAGGAAATGCATAAACAGATACTTGCAAATTATGCAGGATATCGTTCTAATAGGCTCAGCCCCCAGACAAGTACAAATGATAATTAGTGCATGAATGTGTCCAATTTCACACATGTACAAGGAGTGTTATTCCCATGTATGAGTCTCTTTTATTCTGACTGTATCCTGTCCTGCCTTGGCACCTTCAAGGTTTAGGGTTCAGCCCATGGAAACAGACATTAGTAGCGACACTTTTGGTTACTGCTACTGGTCGCTTACACACTAGGCTACCTGCCATTATGTCGGATCAGTCTGGATTGGACGTCTCGGTGGATGTACAGCTCTAGCCCAGACACATCTTAGTCTAGACATCTGTGGATGTTGAAATCATTGGCCAATTCAGACTTGATCAAATCTGTGCCAAACATAAATCGATGGTCTTATAATATCCAAATATTGTGCAGTTTTACCTCTTAAATGGAAGATCAACAAGCCACTGATGTAATGTAGGAACATTTACTATTAAAACATTTCTGATCAGCTTGTTGCTTAATCCTTCCTGTCTATGAGCCACCATGGATTTCACACAAACTGTTAGTTTTTCTATCCAGTTGCTCTGGCTAAAGATTTGCCTTATTTGTGTTTTCGGCTGCTTGCTTCACCTCCAATCTTGGAGCCAATATCACATATGTTTCATGCATCCACTGTGTCAGGTATTATAAGTTGTCGAAGGCTGGCCATGTTCTTCAGCTTTATTTAAGTGATAATACTGGCGATTAGATAATTGCCTACCCACCTCAAAGTTTTCATGTCTGGCTATTTCGGAACGTTTTAATCAATTTTCAGTTCCCACAAACCAGTAGTAGTCTGCACACTCTATTTAATAACGTATCTATGAGAGAAGTTATTGATTGAAGGAAGATACCTCAATGATGATGTAATGAATGCTGATCACTCAGACTTTATGCTACACCGCAGTGTTGTCTTAGCTGCTTCCCTAACTACGTATTTGCTTTACAGTGGTGGTTGGTTGAAGAACAACCAGCATGATAGACTTCGTCTACACAGGAGTTCCACAGGGCTCCATTTTAGGACCATTACTTTTTACTATCAGTACTATCCATAATCCATAACTCTCTCTGGAAACCAGGAATTGTGCAAAATACAGCAAACCTGCAGTAGTGGTGAAAGCTGATATGATTCTGTGTAACAGTTTGTTAGCCTTAAATGTTTTCCTCTTTATTTTATGAATGCAAACTAACAAGATGAATGACTTAGAACACCACAAAATAATCAATCTTTTCAATATTCCTTAAACAAATGTGTTATGGTATGTAATTGGTTTTGGACATGGATTGTCCAAGTTACAAACATAAAAGTATTGGTATGTTATGATTTCATCACTAATATCCATTCCCTGGACGTGGACACCCTAAGTCCTGTATACCGGCAGAGCCTCTGGTAGCTGTCCAGTGTAAGTGTGTATATGAGTGGATGCCGTGTGATTGGTTGATACAAGGATTCTAGCAGATTCTAGGGTTCCAGCCCAGCCATTTAGATGGATCATGTCAGTGTGTCGTGAGTGAGCCGATGACTGTCGTATAGGATGAGCACCAGCAGTGATTTTGTCAAGATCCTGTGGCCTTTTTCCCAGGATGACAGGCACGCGTTTGGGTTGACGAGACCCGCTAGGATGCATGCGGTGAGGTCAAGTCCGGCTGTGTAAAATAAACTGGGTTCTGGGTTGTGAACGTTTCAAGCGCTGATCAGAAACCTGGGTGTTGGAAGTAGCTGTGATGAAGCAGGGCCTTATCATCATGGCTACCGTAAAAGGTGACTGAAAAACAGGTTCATATCAGATAAACATCCGTGTTTGGCCACGTTTTATCTGACCTGAGAACAGTCTCAACCGGATGTCATGTGCTCTTCCTCCTGGCCAATGCAGATTCAGGTGATCAAGATCGAGTGTGAAGACAACCGGGAGACGCGGTCGGCTAAGGATGCCCTGCTTCTCTGGTGCCAGATGAAAACCGCCGGGTGAGTCTGTGAGCCAAAAGCCCACCGTTTGCCAGTGTTTCTGAACAGATTCCAACCCTTACGGTTGGTTATACCACTGTTGTTGCATGCCGTGACTTGGATTCATTCTACATGCCTTCTGTTTTGGACCAATGGTTGTTGTTGTGTTTGACCTGTATCGCAGGTACTCGGAGGTCAACATTCAGAACTTCACCACCTGCTGGAGAGATGGCCTCGCCTTCAACGCTCTCATTCACCGGCACAGGTCAGCGCCGGCTATACAAGACAGGCTTTCGTCTGGTTGCAAGAAATATATATGCCAATGTGACTGGAAAGGGAACTGAGTGATCCACTTTGCATTTCTGTAGGCCTGATTTGATTGAATTCCATAAGTTGATCCGGTCCAATGCCACACACAACCTCCAGCAAGCCTTTAACGTCGCTGAGCAAAACCTGGGGCTCACTAAACTCCTGGACCCTGAAGGTAACACTGCACATAGGAGTAAAACAGCTTTGAGGCAACAACCTCATAAGTAAACTTATGTAAACTTTAAGAGACATTCTGCTACGTGGCTGCAATTTATTCAAATCTAGTATGTAGGCTATTTTGGAACAGCGGCCGTCTGATTATGATGTATACTCTGTACTTGCGTGATGTAAAGGCTTGTCTACTGTTGCCCTTCCTGTGTGACTTCGCAGACGTGAATACAGAGAATCCAGATGAGAAGTCGATAATAACCTATGTAGTGTCCTACTACCATTACTTCTCCAAGATGAAGGCGCTCAGAGTGGAAGGCAAACGAGTGGGAAAGGTACACCAGAATGCCCGCTGTCACTCTTCTGTACTGCTGTACATGATACCACCGGGTGTAACCGGATCCTGGGGAAATATCCTTTACGTTACTCATTGATACAAATTACTGGCACACATTTCTTCTTATCGATATAATAGAGTCACATATAGATAACATAGAGTATAGGTCGTATTGAATTTGTATTTGATGTTCTTTCTGTGCCTTGTAGGCATATTGAAGTCATATCATGTAACCTTTATCATGTATTTACTTGTTGTGTGGCATACATACAAACAGCTGTTAGAATTTCAACTGATTGTCACTTCAACACTTGGCAATTCAGAGAACAAGTGTAGCGTCCATGATCCTGTTCACTAAACCTACGTTTTAGTGACATTCCATCTGGCGATGGACTACATTTGCATTTGTGCCTCCCATGTTGCGTGTAAAGGTACAGGTTCAATTCCCCGTGTGGAAGCCAATATGCCCATTTACATACAGCTGACTAAGTAAATGATGGTAAAATTGCATGTACTTTTTTGCCAATTAGTCTCTATTTGATTCTTTACCTTTTGAAAGGACTTAAGTCCAGATCACAATATCTCAGGATTCACTGAGATAGATATATACAATATGTTTGGATCACACCAGTGAAATGTATTAAAAGTGTTTTATAGTGTACACATTATTTTATAAACCGCTAGGCGTGTTATAGATTAAATATCCACTGATGTGCTACTCAGGTGCTGGACAATGCCATTGAGGGCCAGAAGATGATCGATCGATATGAAGCTCTCGCTTCGGAGCTGCTGGAGTGGATTGAGAAGACCATCGGCATCATCAGCAACCAAAAGTTTGCCAACTCCTTAACAGGTGTCCAGCAACAGCTTCAAGCCTTTACCACCTACTGCACCATCGAGAAGCCCAACAAGTAAGAGAACGTGGTGGAACCCACACAGAAACCATGAATTAGATCAGCAGTAGCTGTTCAATCTCTACGTTTCTCGGCTGGTGTAGAGGTCAAAGACGGTCTTGTTAGCGCCACACTGACCAATGACACAGTCTAGGTTAAGTGTCGACCATGGCATTTGCTGGCATGGATGTTTCGGAGAAGAGTTTGGCGTGAGGGTCAAAGCCTAATCTAGTGGAGGTGCCTGTGAAATGATATGTAGAAACAACTTGATAAGAATCAACACGATAGAGGAGAAAAAGGGGAGTTAAAAAAAATGACCTGATAGTGGTCAACCCTTTCATACGTGTCACCCCATGCACGATATTGGTTTTGTTTGCTTTATTTTAGGATGAGAATCAGTTGCTTATATCTGTTTGTAGTTGCAGGTTAACTTGTCTGATGCCCTTTAACATGTGGCACAAAAACTGTTACAGCATCTTGATGCACCAAAAACCTCCGGCAATCATTAAGCAACCAGGCTCTGTGTCATGTGACTCAAGACCAGACCACGGACCACGTGTCTCCGGTGTCTAGAGTCTGAGGCTTCTCGCCCAACAAAGTGGCCCTAGACACACTGGTTGCCAGAGGTGGCCTGCCCTCATATGCCTGATGACCACAGCCAAGCCATGCCCGCGGGAGAGCGCGCCACTTAGCAATCCTTATTGAAGTGCACAGTTAGTCAGTGTGTGGACTTATAGGCCATTTGTAACAATGGGCTTTGCTGTGATAATCAAGCCTGTCTGTGTCATGGATAATGTATAGATGAGTAGGGTCATTTAACAATAGGAAACGTATGCATTTCTGTTGTTATCAATCAATTATCCTTGTTATATCACCAGGTCATTTCGTTAAAGAACATTTGAATTGTCCTCAATGCTTTTCATGAAGGACATTTTTAATGGAACTATTCTGATTTTGGTTCACTTTCTGAACTGACTGGAATTGGATTTGCTCCCTACCCTGGTGCACAGTATTATGTCTTGTGAAATATGCGTTCGTTCCTGTGCCAGGTTCCAGGAGAAGGGGAACCTAGAGGTCCTCCTCTTCACCATCCAAAGCAAGCTGAGAGCTAACAACCAGAAGCCATACATGCCTCATGAGGGAAAACTCATCTCTGACATCAACAAGGTAGCAAACACTGGTACATATAGGAAAGACACTTAACTTAACTGACTGACTTGCACAGGTCTCGGTCAGATACTAGACACTATTCAATCACAGCCTGGTGCTTTTGAAATACATAACAAAGCACTCCCCACGTTATGTTAGATTTTTTATTATCAGCCACACCGGATCAATATTGCTATGTCATTTTGGCTAGGCGTGGGAAAGGCTGGAAAAGGCTGAGCATGAACGAGGCGTGGCCCTTCGGCAGGAGCTGATTCGTCAGGAGAAACTGGAGCTGCTGGCTCAGCGGTTTGACCATAAGACCACCATGAGACAGGCTTGGCTGAATGAGAATCAGCGCCTCGTGTCTCAGGTAGAGAACCACACAACTAGCATGATAAGTGGCCAGAATGTATCACACAGCGGAGCCTTATCATGTCACTCTTACAGCCAATGTGTAATACATGTGGGTTGACAATTAAATGTCTTTGGAATTTCCTTTTAGAACTAATGGCAAAGCATTTCCCCACCATTAACGGACAGACATTGTTGTGTCTCAGTAAAACCCGGTTACCTGTCAGTAGCTAACTGAACTTCTGTCTCCCCCCACTACACGTCCCGTCCGACCAGGACAACTTTGGATATGACCTGCCTGCGGTGGAGGCGGCCATGAAGAAGCATGAGGCCATCGAGGCGGACATCTCATCTTATGAGGAGCGCATCGGAGTGGTGGTGGAGCTGGCCGGGGAGATGGAGGCAGAGAGCTACTATGATATCCGGCGCATTTCGGCACGCAAGGAGAACATCCTTGGCCAGTGGAGCCTGCTAAAAGAGCTGGTGGTTGGACGGAAGGCCCGGCTGGAGAAGAACCTCGCCCTGCAGAAGACCTTCCAAGACATGGTCTATATGATTGACTGGATGGAGGACATGCAGGTGAGACACGGACAGAGATAAGGGCTACATCTTTGTACATTCTTTCCATGAACACATTTCCGACCTTTCGTCGTGTTCGCTCAGCATCTCTGATACTTGAGAGTGGTCGGGGGATGTATTGCTTTGCGGCCTGGTCCGTTGACGCATCGCTCAGTGTCAGGAAGGTGACCAACATCCCTTCTCACCCCCAGGTCCAGCTCCTGTCCAAAGACTTCGGCAAGCACCTGCTGGAGGTGGACGACCTGCTTCAGAAACACGTCCTCCAGGAGGCTGACATAGCAGTGCAGGCTGAGAGGGTGCAGACACTTAACACCGCTGCTCTCAAATTCACCACCATCGAAGGTGAGACACTCTCCACTGTGTCCTAAGTCGAGCTGTGTAAAATACACTTCCACAGAAACCCACTAGAGGGCAAGCAGGGTTCTCCACTAACTTTGCTCAAAGTCAATTTGCAATACATTATTGGTTTTTAAACTTTATATTAGTCCAGTGTTACTAGTGGTGTTTTGTTGAGATACAGTCTAATGTAGACAGTCCAATGAAGTGTGCTTGGTGCGCCATGTCCCCTGTCTGTCTCCACCTCAGGCTACCAGCCCTGTGACCCCCAGGTGATCTGCAACCGGGTCAACCATGTCAGCACCTGCCTGGAGGAGCTGAAGCAGCTGGCCGCCAAGCGCCGCACTGAGCTGGAGGAGTCTCAACACCTCTGGGCCTTCTTCCAGGAGCTGGAGGAGTCGGAGGCCTGGATACGGGAGAAGAGCTCCATCCTGGCCTCCCAGACCTGTGGCAAGGACCTGAGCAGCGTGCTACGGCTGCTCCAGAAACACAAGACCCTGGCCGGTGAGCTGCTGGCCCACCGCTCCCTCCTCCAGCAGACCATGAAGAAGGGCAAGCAGATCCTAACGGAGAAGAGCTTTGGCACGGGCGGCATCCAGGAGCGCATCATGGAGGTGAAGGCGGAATGGAAGAGGCTGGAGGACCAGGCGGCGCAGAGGCTCGGCCACCTCCAGGAGGCCCTCAACTTCTTCCAGTTCAGCACGGAGACGGACGACCTGCTGGCCTGGCTGCAGGACGCCTACCGCCTGGTGTCCAGCGAGGACTTCGGCCACGACGAGTACTCCACCCAGTCGCTCCTCAAGAAGCACCGGGGCGTGCGCGAGGCTGTGGACAAACACCGGCTGCACGTGGTCACGCTGCGCAAACACATGGTGGCGCTGCCGCTGCGCTACCGGGAGCTTGGGGAGGTGCAGACCCGGATGGGCGAGGCCGAGCAGCTGTACGCCGAGGTGGCCGAGGTGGCCGTCCTGAGGCAGCAGTGGCTGCACGACGCGCTCGCCGTCTACCGCATGTTCAGCGAGGTCAACGCCTGCGAGGTGTGGATCGACGAGAAGGAGCAGTGGCTCGACAAGATGGAGGTGCCGGAGAGGCTTGAGGACGTGGAGGTCGTGGCCCACAGGTGTGTTTCGGGGGGGGGGGGGGCGCC